>WURT03126373.1:0-11624 GCA_009936505.3 Holothuria glaberrima | reverse complement strand
TTTAATAGCTTCTGAGGATCTCGTTGAACGTTGTGGTACATTAACACTGATCAGTTCCTTTAAGTACTCAGGAGAAAGCGGTTCAAAGATAACCTTATAAGTAATACACAAAATTTTAAAATGACAATTTTGAAGGTCAAAAAGACAATGTTCATGTTTTTTAAAACACAATATCATAGTTAAGAACACTTCTCACACCCTGGGCTGATCTAAAAGGGATGATATGAGTTTACTCTAAAATAAATGCAGTTTCTTGGCAAGTGTTGTAGGTACGGCATTGTGTTGCTTTATTCCCAATTTTTCAAGATGTGCGCATGAGCAGTCAAAATTGCGAAAAGGCTTATTCGTACAATGGTCTTTTCTTCAGACAAAATTTGCATATTTTTACGTTATGTAAGTTTTTAAACAATTGGCAAATCTTTTGAGGCAGCAGTAACTTGGTCTCTGAAAGTTTTCACGTAATCTCATAAAATGAGTTTAAAATTACCCTTTTCTGAAAACTCATCAAGCGAATCCTTGGAATGAAAACAGAGGAAACTCCTCCTACAGAAATCTACATCCTCAGAAAAAAAACCTCAAAGTGAACATGACCGACCTCTTAGAGTTCAGACCTACATTGATCTTATTAACAAAAAAAAAACATGAAACGAAACTAAGTTCTGCTTTTTAAGAAAAGTTATGAGGTCTATCTTTCACTGGAAAAAATCTGAAACCACCATCAACTGAAATAACGACTTGGAAAGAAACCTAACAAGAAGTCATCGGACAGTTCTGCCTGGAGAGGTTTTTTTTTTTTTTTTTTTTTTTTTTTTTGAGACTGTACAGTTAAGAAAAGGCTATCCTGAAATATTTAATATAATAAATTTCGAACAAGTTTTTCCAAAGTCATAGCAATCGAATCCGGAGGGTGAAACTTACAGCAGTTGCTTTTCTATGTTGGGCAAAATACAAAATCCATACATGACGCAAAATTTTGTTCGTTCAATCATTTTTTTACTCTGAATTTAAAACTTAAGTATCTTGTCAAATAGCAACACACATTATAAATCTCAGCAAAAATTTGCTCAACCGCATACACGAACAGGTGGAGACCTTTGCAGTCGGGTTCCTTTTAATTGACTTAGTAATGTACGAAGGACTTGAACTGCGCGTGATCACAACAAAACTGGCCTCTCGCTCTATGGCTAGGTCATTTGAGAACTGTTGTGTTAATTATACTTTATAGTGCAATTTTAATGTTGGTAGTATAAGGCAGGGTTCTGAGGGAGTGACATTGTTTACAAAGTTAGAGTTGATAAAAATGAAAAGGTATTCTGTCTTACGTCATCCATGAGCATCACGACGATGTTTGGTGGTCGATTTTCTTGCTTTTTCGATGTAACTCTTACCAGAGCTATTGCAGCTACGAATAGAAATTGTTTCCATAACGTCAACTGCATGTTGCAAAATGGATGCGTTTACCTGAGGAAAAACATGAAAATGGGCTTTTGAGATTTAGACAGTATTATTTTAATGCTACTATCACATACTGTACCAATAAAATAGGGTTTTCAAAGTTAAGTACAGTCAAGCGATTAGAAAACGTACAATTTAGAAGATAACAACCTAGCCTTAACTGATTCGAATAGTCAGGTCCTAGATCTGTCTGCTAATGTTGTATGTCATCTTGGATATTAATTAATTGGAGAAAAGATGATACCAGCTCATAGGGATTAACCTTATTTTAACTTACGATATCTTTGTTGTATAAGTAGCCCTGGAGGGAATATGTTACATTTAAACTTCAGAAGTGTATCTTTATTTATCCTGATACAACCATCTTGATGGGCAATCGGTAAAAAACAATTCGTAAGTGAAGATGAGACACACAATTGTATTCCTTAAGTTTGTACTTTGAATTTATATGTACTGATATTCAAAGGGAAAGCTGCCTGTGTAAATTCATTTTAGTTACACACCACCCCTATAAATAAAATCTATGCAGTCAGATCCTGCATCGTGTTATCATCTTACCTTCGTAGCAGGATTTAAATATGTACGCTTCCTTTTCCGAACATACTGTTACGAGTGCAGCAAATACAGGTGCAGGATTGAAGGGATTTTCCAGAGACAAAATTCGGTAAGTTTAAAAAATGCAGAAAATTTTTCTCTTTTAGTAGGTGAAAACCGCATCAATAGCTCGCAGCGTTTGGCAGTTACAAATTTTCAAAGAAATGCAATTTTTCCTCAAGATGAAGTGCATTATGGGAAATCTGTGATGTCATCGCGGCAAGGGCGTAGGAAGCGGGGGCTGGGTGGGCGACAGCCCCCGCAGCGAAATTTGTGGGAGGCTGAAGTATGCTTTAGCCCCCTACTTTCCAAGCACGAAAACCGGTTATTCGTCTCTTCTGTAAGATGTGTCAAAAATTTGCAGTAATTTACCTTAGAATTTTTCCAAATAATGCACCAGGTTGCATCTAAGGACCCTCAAATATCAAAAAATTTTCCAAAGGACTAAGAAATTTCAAAAATGTGCAGTGATACCTTAAAATTTTTCTGAAATGTTGCACCAAATTGCATCTAAGGACCCTAAAATATCAAAAAAAATTTCAAAGATGAGGGGGACACCCTCCCCTCAGACCCCTCCCAGGACGGCGATCCAAAGCAAGGTTCAGCCCCCAGTCTCGAACAGCTTCCTACGCCTATGCATCACGGCACATTAATTTGACATAAAATTGAATTTCTTTATGATATTAATGCCGCTGTAGGGAATTTTTAGCAACTTTGTTTTTTTTATACGGTGTAGATTTGTGCTAAATCTACATGGAAACATATTCAAACATTCCAACAGTATCAAATTTCAAGGACAAACAGGACATTCAATTATAAGGAAAAACAAAAGGAATCCGAGGTAATGTGCCCACTTTACATAACAATCTGTGACCTTGGTGAGATTTGGAGGTATTTTTTGACAAAAATAAGCACTCTTCAACATGAGATATCTCGAGTTAGGAAAAGAGTATTGCTACGGGGTGTGGAGGGCATGCATTGGAAAATTTTTCTCTTTCACATAGGACCCTTGTGAAATGCCACTGGAAAATACCTTTAATACACGTCTGCCGGGAAAGCAAATTGTCCTCATGCTCAAACTTATGCCAACTAAAGCGGAAGCATTTATTGATATCAATCGGCGCCAGTGAACGAGGAAGTACGAAGTGGGGGTGAGTAGCCCAGGACAGATACTTCACTACAAGAAGTTTGAAAAGGAGGCTTAAAGTACTGATCAGTGTCGTTCTTTCATTTTTTGTGGCTTAATTTGTGCTTTCTCCCTTGACAAAGGCGTATCTTAAATTAATGTATAAACAAATCAAATCTGCCGTAAATATTTCACACCTTAGAGTATACCTATCGCTGGACGTTGTACTAAGATAACAGCGTCGTTAAATATAATCGCTGTGAAACAAATTCTTAGATTAGTTCACCGCTAAACTCTTTAGGGTCTGAGTTTACCAAGAACTTAAACTCGAACCTCGTTTTCCGAAATTCAGCATTTGGGTAAAGCCCATTTTCAATAAGAGATTATTTTAAAAAATAGCTCTTCATTTAAAATAAAAGAATTCTCTCACCGATTCGAAGAAACAGTCTGTCTGTTGCCGTCTCTCTTCGTCTTTAGCCGCTTCAATGGAGTCTGACTTTTCTATGGCAAGCTCATTTATACTACCAGGTCCTCACAAGTCTTATTTGCTTAAATTATACATGAAGAGTCAATGTTCCATTGTTGGTTTTTACAGTATTAACACATAGAGCCCTGACCTTAACATTATGCCCCAATCGACTCGGTTAAACCATAGTTCTTTAAACATACAAAAGCATTAATTGAAGTATGGTTCCATGCTTATCGTGAAATTTCAACCACTGTCCTAAGAAAACATGTCAGTTATTCACTTTGACACACCGCAGACGATACATCTGTTTTCCTACACCGGTCATAGTAAACAAGTTGTGACTATGCAAATATACCTTATCAACCGTCCGGCCGTCACCATGAAAACAAAAAAGGCCAGGGCCAAGCAGTTTAATCCGAACCATGAACTTATTGTCCAGATTCTCGGAAAAAAACTTTTAGAAGGGCAGAGCTAGCTGTACAGTCTGTATTATGGGCAGATATGTAACTTTTGTTTCTGCGTGCCCTTTAAGTAAATCCCCTGTGATTCTTCACTAAAACCTTTGCCAGCCTAGGTCAACAAATATGCATCTGCAAAAGACAATACTATGAGCTTGTAGCATGACCATCATCTCAATTTTGTTTTGGAAGAAATTAGAAACTTTGGGAAGAATTATACGTAGGCAGGAGCAGATTCGAGAAGTTTTCTTAGTGATATTCTTAGTGAGCAGCATCAAAGATGACCTCAGCCGAGCCATAGTTGGGGATTAGGTCAGAAAATTTGACATGGCATATATTTTAGATTGTAGCTGGAGAACTGGACTCTCAAACGAAATTTATCATTCTTGTCTACCTTCTGTGGGACGCTAGTTTATGAAAAAATGTTAGTACCTCAAAGTCCTGGAGTACGATACATGGCACTTTAAAATACATTTTTAGTTACTTTTTATACTATAACATGCAAGTGTCGGGTGTGAATCCACACTGTTTTTAACGAGGTTGTCACAAACTTCCCAACTGGCGGCAGTAGTCCGATGCCCTCGACAAGGGAGAGGGGATGGGTAGAGGATAGAGATGATGGAATGGGAAGCACGGTCACGGGAACTGATGTGAAAAGTGGTACATGGGAGGTAGGTCGGGACTACGATGAAGAAAACTTTAACAAAACACAACCTCACGTCATACATAATTTGCAAAATATACAAACTGGATGTACCGTTCGAGTATAGTGCCGCCGATCTACTGTTTTCTGGAAAATTCTGACTTCCACAGTTTACACAACTCAAGTATGAAAAACAGTTTTGGTTTGGGAATACAATATCTGTAAATCCATTTGTTGACATATTCAAATAATGACGGATACATATATAGATAGAATTAAAGATATATTAAACCCTTAGAAAAGTCCCAAAGTCAAGTGAAGATGTCACGTCTTTAACTATTTGAAGATAACTTTTAAGAACCGTTTTAAGCAAAGAAAATATGTTGATCAGACGCAGTTTTACGGGGGAGCGGGGCTTTGGGGGCTTAAGTCCTCCCAAAAAAGTCCCGTGGATGTGTATTATTTTCATGCTATATTTGCGTGTATTGAGAAAAACAAAATTGCCCAATACATTTGTGCACATTTTGGTCCAGTGGAACTAGTTTCTCAAATCTGTCATGCAAGATAGGCATGTGATCACGTTTCTTGTATCCCACGTCCACGTACGTACACGGTTCACAGTTGTTTTGACTGCATGTAGTACGACAGCCACGCTTCGCCTTAGTACTGTATAACGGTACGTAGGCACAGTGCAGGTCCCTTACTAGCTTACGCAGCTGCCTTCTTACCTTTGACATCAGTGCCTACATGGATGAGTTTGTCAAGGGAAACTGTCGTCTGAGTCTCGGAAACACGTAGGTTCATGATTTCATAACATGGAAACTTGGGTCAGATAAGTAACATCTATGATAGTATGTACATACATGTGAATCAAGTTAACTGATTAACATCCGTTAAAAGTTACAAACGAGTCATTTCGTCGCTGATCTTGTCAAGTTATACTGGCAGTCCTTTTTAATCAAATGTACGGGCCGGATGTTACTTTAATCAATGTGAACAGGTCCGGTTGCTCGTATCTGTTAGTAGCATTAGCTACATTTTTCCAAATTAAAAAATATATGCCTGTACAGTGGCGTACCCAGGGGTAGTGCATTGGGCCATGGCCCTCCTTCACGGATGCCAATTTTTCTTATTTTTAGATCCTAAATATACGTAATTTTTGCACAAATTTTACTTCAAAAGGTGGCATATGTGGCACCAGACTGCATGTAAGGACACCTTAGTTTTCAAAAATTTTCAAAGGGGAGGGATTGTCTTCCCATTGCTCCCTCACCGATGCCAATTTTTTTAGTTCCTAAATTTCAGCAAATTTTGTAACACAAATTTTACTTTAGAAGGTAGCATATGTGGCACCAGATTGCATGTAAGGACACCTAACTTTTCAAAAATTTTCAAAGGAAAGGGGGACACCTCTCCCCTTAGACCCTTCCCCAGGCCGGCGATCACAAAACATACTGCAAGCCCCCCCCTTCTTTAGAGAAATCGTGCGTACGCCACTGTGTCTGTATATATATATGTTACATGTACGTTATGGTACCGTTTTTATTATCATGGTTTTCAACGTGGCGTTGCCGATTTATATATTTGAGAGAAAATTTTATTCTTCCGTTTCAAGCCCCCCCTAGGCCCCCCCCCCCAAAAAAAATCTCAGTCTAGAACAGCGCTTGATGTTGATATGTTAAAGAGGTACTAAATGGAAGCATTCTGTTAAATATTCTGTTCAAATTCAACTTCGCGCCAGTTTTAAGCATGGATCAGCGGGGCACGTGCCAAGGGGTCCCACACAAAGAGGGCCCCACAAACGAGGTATTCCATTTTCTTTAGGCAATCGGAGGAAACCTTATAGACTTAATCTTGTGGTCCTACAAGGAAAGGCCTCGGACATAAATTTAGCCTTAAAGCGGCGCACTGAGTTGATATTGATATTATTGTGAGAATTTTGGAGGGTACTACTATATGACAATGGTTACAGTTTGCACAATTACTCAAGTTTCACATGCAACACTTATGGAAAGCCTGAAAAATTGGAACTTTTGGACCCTACCTTGTAATGGTCATGTGCCATTAACATTCTTGTGTGAAAAAGTGTCTAGTCACGAAGTTTTTAAAATTAAATTGAATCAATGATTCATCACTCATGAAGGGTTTGTTTGTACACAGGGTAAGGGGATCATCTTATTTTGACCTTTTGTCATTAGTACTTAGTACCTGAAAAACTTGACAGGTTTTTGAAAATTTCGTTAGTTTTAACAAACAAACTCAAATGTCTCTTTAAGTTTGTTGGGACACGGGGTATGTGTATTCCTCGGCTAACTCATAGATATAGGTGACATGTGCATCTATTGCATTATTTTTTTTTCTGGAGATCCCAATAGGTGTTAATGGGGCATTATATGGATTGGTGCCCAGGGTCACCCACATTTGTAAATCCCGCCTTGGTTTCAAAATGCAATTCTCGAGATATCTGTAAATGACGTAGGCTACATCTGTGACCTAATGGATATCTTTTAACGATACTGAAGATATTTTCTGATGTCTTCTACTGATTTAGAGATAGGCTCGGGTTCATTTAAATGTATCTGCATTTAATTGAACACATATTTTTCCTATTATCCCCTCACCTGAGTTTAAATATATATACAGAACTACGATCAGGAATATTGGAAGTAAGTTTAGCGGCAGCTCTCAATAAAGGGCACTTGATTCGCCGTAGTATCATTATTTTAGGCAAACTGTTTGTCTATTGAGATATAAGAGTCCTCGCGGAATTCAATGGGAATAATGACAAACCTGTAGCATACAACAGCATAACATGAGAAGCTGGCCTAACGGGTCTCTCCCTAAATTAGTGAGAGGTAAAAGGCTTGTTTGCCGAGAATAAGTGAGAAAACTATTCCGCTTCGCAGAGTAACCACGGAGCTTCGTCCGAGTTGCGCCTACTTGTGGGCTCTTTACAGTAATCTGTCCTCGAGCCCGAGTCAGCATCTATATGACTGAACATGTCAACATTGTTTTTTAATGAGGGCGACATTGCTGGCATGGTAGGACACATTAATTGTAAGTTGGCACACGGAAATCAACTTCAAAAAATCTAAGAGCAATCTACAGGTTTCCCATCTTAACTGCCCTTCGAAAAGGAACCAAATTTGAGTTAAATCTTACGTTGGTTAGCCACCCGATATGAAGTTATTATTTATAAGTCACATGCTTCTCCCACATTTGTGGTCGCTTAGCGTCGTAAAACAACTGCCCTTCAAGGCCTGAATTATTAAAATCGATCTCAGCGACAGCCCCTCCCCCGGGAAATTTGTGGAGGGGTGGAAGTATGCTTTAGCCCACTCCCCCCCCCCCACTTTCTAAGCACGAAAACCCGTCATTTGTCTCTTCTGTAAGAAATGCCAAATGTTTGCAGTAATTTACCTTAGAATTGTCCAAAATAAAAGCACCAGATTACATATAAGGACCCTCAAATATCACAAATTTTTCCAAAAGACTAAGAAATTTCAACAATTGAGTAATATACCTTAAACTTTGTCCAAAAAAATGCACCAGATTTCATCTAAGGACCCACAAATATCAAAAAATTTTCCAAAGGACTAAGAAATGCCAAAAATTTGCAGTAATTTACCTTAAAATTGTTCCAAAATGATGCACCAAATTGCATCTAATGACCCTGAAATATCGAAAAACTTACCAAAGGGCAGGGGGACACCCCCGCCCCTTAGACCCCAGGCGTGGATCCAGGGGGCGCACTCGGCGCACGCCCCCTCTTTTCGATGACCACCTATTTTTTATCAACGATTCTGCAAAAAAGCAGAAAAGGTCCTCGAAATTCGGATAGTGCAAGTATGCAAGAACTGGAGCGCATAAAAGCAAAAAAAAAAAGGACCTCGAAAATCCTGGATTAGCGGGCCCAGCCCCCCCCCCGTCGAGCAAATCCTGGCGCCACCCCTGTGTGTACGCCCCCTTTCTCAAAATCCTGGACCCCTCCCCAGGACGGCGATCCGAAACAAGGTTCAGCCCCCAGTCTTGAACAGCCACCTATGCCTGTGATTTTCTTCCTCATGAAATGCAGATGCAATTCTTCAGTTCCCGTTGACATTTCCGTTGGGTCATTTTGTTTCTTGAGGGCATATACCAATAGGGTCAAGCCTGGAACAATTGTCACGGTTTTTCTTCCTTTCATTGATGGGAGAAATGGGATGAGTAACGTCCCAATACCTTTTTATCATCCTATCATCCTAATAGGGCAACACGAACACATCAAATTATCACAAAAGTTTGGTAATATGATCCTTGGGTTTCGTGACTTTTCACATTGGTCTTTTCGTTCCAAATTGCGAGGAGGGCATTTTCACTGTCAAGGCCATACTCTTATCAACGGACTGGGACACGTGGGACTCGTGCTACAGAACTCAATGTCAAAGATATTTAAAATTGGATTTTTTTCTGCAGTTGTGACCGTTATCGTTGGGACATAGGTATTCCACGCGTTTCGCCATATTGCCATCAGAAAACATTATTATGCACATATATACGTAGATAAGTTCCTCTTCTAGCCCTTTGTGCCGTAAGAAGAAGCCCATCCCCTTTCCTGATGACAATGCTACTGATTAGCGATTTAGCTCATATTTTCGGGCTTACGCCTTTAAGATGTTTTCCCCACACTTCTTGATATGTTGTAAAACGCCCCACATGAAGCTCAGGTTACGACTCCATTATCGGGTGAGGGAAGTCATCGAATTAGGCAGTAGTGGCGTCACCAAGATAGATCAGTCCACACTTGCACCCCTCCAGGTTCTTCCTGCCCTCCATGCCCCATTGAAATTTTGGGTTTTAAAACTAACTTTGAATTACCGTTTATGTATCAATTTGGACACTGGACCCGTTGTCACTTTTACATTCAACCAGTATCTAAAACTGCAAGGAATATTCTCAAAACTACAATCTTGCTGGGTGATTTCAAGATCTTGTGCATTGTTGTTGTGACGTTTATGAAGAACTACCTTCCTGGAAAAATATTCCAGAATTATTGTTTTACCATCTCTTTTCAATGTGGGAAAACTGCAGCCGTTTTATGTTGGAAAACCGTGTAACGATTAAGATTTTTGTTGCCTTTTGTAAAGACATCCAACCACATATGAGGAAAATTAAATGACTTCATTTTATAGGCTAATGTCTGTTTATTTTAAACACCGGTGCTATAACTTTAAAAGGGGAACTGTACTATTGTAGGTCATCGGAAAGGTGGAGTTAAGAACGACAACAGGGATAATTAAATAGTGATACCTCTACAAAAAGTATTATAATTTTCGTGTTGAGTACTAGAATTTGGCATCTCGCCTGCATCAGGGTGGTCTCTGCGAGCACTAGTCATTCTTTATCTCAATTATTGCTGATGAGAATGCACGAGAGGTATTTGACATAATTTTAATTTTAAGGCACTCAACATCCACAAAATCACATACAAGGAGTTGATTTTTCCCAAGTTTTCCCGGCAATTTCCAGGATCCTCCTCATCTTTGATGTTCTAATGTGAGGGCTTTCCCTTATAGACCGAGAGCCCACAGGGGTTAGCTTACCTGGGAAGGTTACCAATTTTCATGTTTATTATTTTGTCTGGCATGGGTTCAGAGTCAAGGAACTGGCCGTCTGCCGGGCTCCTGGTGTTGGGTGGGGAAATGGGGGTCACTGACCTCAGGACCCCCAGGTAGGCTAGATGACCTAAAAAGGTTACCCTCTGAATTCACCTCTTAATTAAAGGCCATATCCTCGGCATCTAAGAATGAGGCTTGCCAGACATTTTAAATGTTGGGATGGGTCTGCCAGTCGCCAGTGATGACCCCGGGGAAGTAAGCTAGATGACCCCGAAAGGTTCACCAACATAACTTACGGGAAAATATTCAGCGTTGCCTTGGTGAATAAGAAATGGCCATCGACAGACATTTTAAATGTTGGGGGGGGGGTCTGCCAGACGCCCCTGAATGTGCCCCTGGAGGAAGTAAGCTAGATGACTTCGAAAGGTTATCGAACGAAACTAACGGCAAAATATTCAGCGTGCCTTGGTGAACAAAAATGGCAATCGCCAGACATTTTTAATGTTGGGAGGGTCTGCCAGATTCCCCCTGCGTATGCCTCCTTCTAGAGCCTCTAAATGACCTCGGATGATTACCAAATAAACTCACTGCAAAGTTTGATGCGTGTATTTTGCAATAAGAATGAGACATTGACGGACATTTTAATGTTGAAACCTCTTGTCAGACTTCCCTGAGTGTGCCCTCGGAGGAGAAGGCAAGGTGATCCTGGAAGTTTACTCAATAAATTTCACGGCAATATCTACATATCTAACATTGCGTGGATAAGAATGACATTAAATGTTGAAAACCCAAGCCTCCTGACGCCCTTAGCCCCCCCCCCTTCTTTGGAGAATTGATATAGATGATCTGCGTAAAGTTACCCAAGTATCACAAAATATTCAGCGAAAACCAGGTAATACAAGTGATCTAGAGAGACACTGAAGATGCAAGCCTTTAATTCTTTTTCACAACACACTCTGCAAAGACTCTCTTTCTTATCTCCCAAGCCCCTCACATATATTTATGTACATCCACTTAAGATGAATAATGTTCAATGCCAACGATTAATTGGAAGAAGTATCATCATAAAAGGTAGACGAAGTAAGAATACTTACTTACTGTGTTATATCTTTGACTATCAAAGAAAAGAGGACTTACTTTAGTTACATACCTTTGAGTAGTATTAACCTGGTTAAGGACCGAAAGAAATCAAAGTGAAGTTGAATGACGAGTGCTACTGATCCCATCTTTATTTCGGGTAACATAAGCACTTGGAAGGTGAACATTACAACCACACTCTACA
>WURT03126372.1:0-29719 GCA_009936505.3 Holothuria glaberrima | reverse complement strand
ATTGCTTATGCGGAGCATCACGCACAACGGCAGAAGGTTCCATTTTTAAAGCCTTTGGTATGACTCGACCTGGGAATTGAACCCGGGCCTCCCGCGTGAGAGGCGGATGCTCTAACCAGTTGTTCAGGAGGCTGCCGCCAGTAAACCCTCTTGTGCGACTATGGATCCAGCTTTGTAGTAAATATGGTGATCAATGACTAAATTCACACAATCGTACGGATGAAAACAGTATATTTCGCAATACTAGGAACCCATATGAAAGCGCCCTCTATGGTAAGACGAAAACCGCCGGGCAGCCCAATTGCAAAGATAAATTGGTTAGATAAGTTTTCACAAGCAAGGCGATTTGCGTTGCCATATTCTCTGTTGAAGTTTGTCATGCGCATTGGTAGACCTGGTAGTTTCGTGTAATCCTGTATGCTGATGTAGCTCCCTCATGACATCGTGTAGGCTCTACATAGGTCCCATTAGCTTTATTTTCCCATGGTACAAGTAAGAGAGGTCTACCGCCACAGACTAAAAACAAGTAAGTTACTTCCTGGAGTTACCGAGGTGGTAACTCCATGGTTACTTGAATTTCCTTTGCACATATCTTTACATGATCATTTCCTTCGTTGTCTATATTGTGCCGCGTTTAAGTTATAAGTGCTATGAGAGGTACTTGCCGGAAGGAGTTATAGATACATTTAGTATGGAGTTACGATCAAATCCCATGCTGACTATTCATCTTTACATTGTCTTGGGATCGCGTGCTTTAAAATCCACAGCCTGTATTGAACACTAAAAGTGTTGAATGAATGCCATTTAGTACTTTTATATGTTAATGCATACGATAAAATACAACGATCTTAGATAATGGTTGCAACAAATGTATTTGACCTAGTTTGTCTTTGCTGCTGTGTATCCACGCCGAAGCCAAAACGTTTCAAAAATTAATCCCACTGCTGCGGTTTGTATACCTTATATCGCTTGAATGAGTGAAACATTTAGAAAGTACGCCAAAATCATTACATGGGTGTCGAAGTCATTCTTGCATAACACAAATGATATACACTTTCTGGTTCAATTGGCTTGAAACTTTGTTTCACTACAGAGTGAGAGGCGCATTAGTGTGTAAGTACACAGATGCTGACATTTAAAATAAAAACTAGGACTCTTTTGACCGAATTCTATAACTCGGTCTTCAAGCAGACATTGCAACATCTTTCCTCCTTGAATGTGCTACTACGGAGCAATTAAGTTATAGCATGAAGATTTTATTGGGCCAGTAACCTGTTTCCTTTCCGTAAAGTACTGTATTCCGTAATGTTTTTACAACCGAGACAAAGCTTGTATCTCAATGGAAATTATGTTCACTATGAATGTAAGTTCACTTCATACGTCAATATCGATGAGAGGTAATACTGCTGTAGTAGTTAATCCGTAGGTAGAAAGCTAACCCCTAGATGAGGATAGATGAGAATGTCTTCTCATATCAACTCTTTTTCGGGTTAATAGAACAGTGTGCCTGAAACCAACAAACTATTTGCTGTGACAGTGTGACGTCACTTCAGCTGCGCTGCCGTAACATAGGCTCAGACTTCTGCCGTAACAGCGTGTTTCCCACTTATATAACTAACTGGTAGGAAAACACACGCGATGCCTTCTTACAGGGAGTAAAACATTTCTGAAAAGATTTATTTTCAAAACGATGGTCAAATATTTTGTACCAGGCTCTCATTATACCTTTTAGAACAGTGTCGCCGGCAAGGGGGTTCCGGTGGAAGGGGGCGTATTTAGAGCTAGCTCACGAACCGGCGGTAAGAATTTGCCGTAGTGACATTTTATACGCCGGTAAGTCCATGGGTTGAACAAATAAGGCGGGGGACATACTTTTACCCATAAAATTGACTCCGAATAATTTATATATTGAATAAAATTGAATAAAATGCAATATGAGAAGATCATAAGTTTTACTTTGACGAGATTGTATAAACTCGATGTGGGATCAAGAGGTCGACGTCATTACATTATGATGTGCGACAGACGGTCGGTTATTCACTTTAAATGTGGGTATGCAATAAAGAAGGGATGTGTGTAAGCTGGTGGTTAGCAAATAATTTAATGTGAGGCTTGATGGGGCACGTGCCCACCCCACCACCAGCCTAATAGATTTCGAACATTTTAAAATTTGTTTTAAAAAATAAACCAGGAAGCGTTTCACTTATATATTTCTGAAGGGGGTATGGTGAGGTGTTTTTTCGACCTAGTGATGTATCGATTTCAATCATTTTCAATCACAAATCCTTTGCAAACTTAAATTTTCCGGTGTTTTTCGCGCTTTCATATTCAGTTCTATTTCTTTAATTTCGTCCCAAACGTATTCGTTAAGAGGCACGGGCACAGGTTTTATAACAATTCTAATGCAAACTTTCTGCGTTCTTCGGGGGTAATGACCACTGATTACACTGCTCATCTGATGACCATTTTTAGGACGATAATACACCAAATTATTCTAGCCAGAACCAGAGGTATAAGTCCAACCTCAAGCTTGCATCAAGGGGCTATTAAATAGTAGAACATGTGTAGCGTAAAGTACATGATTTGAAGTTTATTATACTCATTACAAAAGTTTCTTCAAATGTTTTCAGTACATTTACAGAGAATGAGCACTATGAAACGAACTCATTAACCTTGGACACTCCTTTTCCTTTTTCTAAACTTTTACTTCTCTCACTGACATTCCTTATTAGAAACTATTCGTTTTGGATTCTTGTTCAAAATTAGTAAAATTACGATTTGTGAAGTGCTGCGTGTGCTCTCTTGTAGTATTATGGGGATGGCGTTTAAAAGTACCATTCTAGCGTCCCTTATGTGGTAATTACCCTGAAGGTCCCAGGAAGCTCTGTATCGGTCCCATTGTTGAGGGGTACCTGTCACAGTCAAAACATTACTGAATTCCTTAATATGTAATTACTTAAAGGTTTTGCCAAAAATAGCACCATTTTGCATAGAAGCCACCTCACATCAAGAAAAATTTCTCAAGGCGAGGAGTTTCTTCCCTCTTTCCCTTAGTCAAAACCCCCTTTCCATACACTCAGCAAATATAACAGCTCACTGAACTGTGAGAATTTTTAACATACGATCAGTTCGGAACTTTGCCAAACATAGAATTAATTTAAAATCGTAGATAGACATGTGCACACTTTACACCCAGTTTATGGTTTATCTGGTATGGGATCAGGACATCATCTTCCGTGGTGCCCATTACCCCCTCCCATGATTAAATCCTGGCTGCGTCACTGTTTGGGACCACTTTCAAAATGAAGAAATTCCGAAGTTGGCATTAGATTAAGCTGGCATTAGTCAATATTTTTTAACTTGAGTCATTATTTATTGCAGCAAGAAGCCAGAAAGACCTGCGCAACGTCAACTATAGGCCAGGAAATACGAAAATGGCATGTAAACACAAGCATTATTGATGTAAAACTCAAATGATAATCCTGGGAAACATGTACTCTTGAACATAAATCAGGCTGGCACTCTAATGAAGGCAAGTACACTTGTTTGTCACTAGAACAGTTTGAATTTCAATCAAGAGTTTTGCTGTGTGCTTTAGAGATATAATACCTAAATCAGTCTATCTACGATATTTTCACCAATGCGAATCATAAATCTAAGCCACTGATCAAAACGACATTAAGCAAGCCCACCGGCAAGTTTTTCCTCGATTTACCTAGGTATCTTTGTTACACTATTTGCAAACAAAATGACTGAGCATAACTGAGAAGAGCTGTCATCATTTTCTTTTATCATACATAAAGTTAAATAAAGTATATTAAGTAAAGGGAAGACTAAATAACACAATTGTGTTGGTGTGTCGTAAAATCCCATGTAACTTAAGTAAAGGGAAGACTGCAAAGACAACCCTAGTCATTTGCTATAGATCCTATTAGCCTAAAGACAAAATCGGAAAGTATCCGCTTAAAATTTGCATTGAAGAACATTACCACGGATTAGATTGGACTCCAACCTGTCAGTTTATAGTCAGGTGTAAGAATAAAAATCTTTCGGAAAAGCGCTAGAGTTGGCGTCTAAAAGTTCACCTTACTCGTTATGATTAGATCTGATCGCAAAATAATCCAAAGTTGTCTATTCCTGGACAAATGTTGACATGTTGGTATTTCTTGGCGTGAAAACTATTTATGAACAGTGACCAAATGGTAAAATTATTTGTATTACCCTGAACTCTCCAGGAGCATTAAAATCCATAAAAGGCACGAATCTCCATTCTCGTAGTGAATAAATGAGTTTCGTTCTCATCAACAAGAAATGCGTCCTTTAGCTGCGAAGAAGTGCTACTTATTTTGACTACTTTCTGTTGTGGATGTTGGCTAGTAGGCTTAAGTGGATAGTGTAACCTTTATGCAGGGAGCAGCCCTTCGAACTTCCTGCTTTTAGCAATTACAGCAAATAGTAAAATACTAGAGAAAGAAAGTTAATATTATGGTAAGCAACATCTTTGCCAGCAAGCATAGTACTTCTGCAGACATGAATTCTCGCGTCGGCCAGATTCAGATTCAATCAGATTGGACTAGGCCGATGAGCAAAGGAAGACGGGATAAGGATGGATAACTAAATTTGGATGTAAAGCAACAAATTATATTATTCAACTTGTGCTTCATGGTGTCATTAAAAGAATAGTCCAAACCCAATTTTATTTTTGATAAAATACAGACAAACTGATTCTAAGCATTCTGGTGAAATTTTCATTTAATTCCCATGTTCAGTTTTCAAGATATTTCAACTAAAATTATCACATTTTGTACCAGAAGTCAACTTGGAGCAAACAGGTCTGATGTCATGGCTTCACAATGAGGGTCAATGTTTTGTATTTCTTTCTTTTTAATCCTGTTGTTTCGACCTTGGATTGGTAAGGATTGCTATCTTGCCCCTAAGGCATATAAAGTTTTACAAATTCCACTGCTCAGGACGCATTCATGGTATGAATATTTTAGAGTTTTGTTGTACAAAATTGGTAGTAAATGTTAAAGAAAAACAAAACATTGCCCTTCAATGTGAAGCCATGACATCACACCTGATTGGTTCAAGTTCACTTTTGGTTAAAAATGTGCCAACTTTAATTGCTAATATCTCGAGAACCGAACATGAGCAGATGGGCAATGAATGAAAATTTCACAGAATGCTTAGAATATATGTTCCTCTTTAACATATCCAACCTAAATTTGGGTCTGGACTATCCTTTTAACGTTGTGGCAAGTTTTGTGAACTAATTTGAATGAAAATGTTTAATTTCTGGGAACACATTCATTAGATTACCAAGATGTAAAAAATATAACACACTTTAGGCAACTTGCTTTAACATGTTAAGGTTCATACAGATCTTTACAAATATAAGAATGGTATCCAAAAGCTTTTTGAATGGTCATCGGCACTGAAAACTGATATGCCAATGATATTTATTAACGTGATAAACTACAAACATACTTGGCAACGTATTTAAGGAATTTGCTGAAAATCAGAGGGTTGTTATGGCGCAAAATCGTAGAAATACATCCCTAATACAGAAATTTATCACTTTGAAGATGAAATTGTGAAAATATTGCGAATGAATCATAACAAAAAATCCGAATTTAACCTTCCCTATGAGGTGACAGTTATGTGTCATTTAATGCCTGTAGTCCCTGTGCTCTAGTAAGGCAGGATATCAAATATGCAACTAATTATTGAAGTAACTGCGAAACCTCTTGCTAAATTACAGTTTCCTTCTAAGCACTGAAACAAAGCCCTGTGGTGATCATTGATCCGAGACAAACACGTTACGGTAAAAGAGCCTCGATCGTCTCAGGGATGGTTGGATAGAGGAAATTACAGATACGCTTACAGATTAAACAGGGTTTTAAACATTAACATGTTCAAAATCCACTTACCACATTATAAATCATCTTTTCAAATATCATTGTAAGGAATACTCTTAGGATTTTCTTCAAATGAACACACAACTGCAAGAATTACACACTGAGTTTTGCAAGCATTGGATAAGTCACTACACAGATTCGTGCATTGGTCTCAATTGTTAAAAGAAAAAATAAAATACAAATGTTGACGAACCATTTCATAATAGAAACATGTACATCGAAAAGGTATAATATGTTAAAGGGTACGAAAGTATAATATGGTTGGTCGATTAGAAGTTCGCGCAAACTCCCAGAAGGATTTTTATACATCTCTGACACACCCAACAAACACCGTAGAGGTTTTTTTTTTTTTTTTTTTTTCTTCAGGTGAACTTGCTTGGAAATGAGCTCACTGCAGTGCTAAAGGATGATTTGTTTCCAAATCAAAGAACAAACGTTTCAGGACCAAAAAAAAGAGCAAAGTGTTAAAATCAAAACAAGACAAACATCACAACACACACTTCCATAATTTCAATTAGGTGATGACAAGAAGGTATTTTTTTCTGAATCAATTTTGAAGAAGCTTAGGCCCACTGTGAATTTTAAGAAAAATAAGGTTATGTACCAACCACGGAGTTTCATGATATCAACCTTCCTTGTCTAGTGGCAACTCCCTGGTGATTGTGCATGGAAGAAAACCGTGATAAAATTGATCGAACGCAAACTTTAACCTAGATCATGTGTAGCAAAATAGAGAAGATACTAGTATTGCAATTCGCTTAATTGGAAAGTGAAAGTGGTCATATTTGCAAGGAGTGTGGAACACTTTTTAGGTCAAGTATTTGGAGGAATGTCACTTAAAGACACTTTCCGTTCTCCGCCAAAACCATTTGAGGCTCGAGTTACCGTCAAATAGCCACCCTATTTAATAAAATGTTATATACGCATGCACAAACTACATGACCAGATGATGACTGGCAATATGTTTATTTCAAAACACGTCACCAGGCACCTCCGTCTGGCTTTTCTTAGGGATGGCTGAAATTTGTATTTCTGTAAAACGTACCGTATATTCAACCACAATTTGTAATAATTTCATAGCTTGTGTAGTAGCCGTAAATAATATTGTTATACTTTCCAGTATGACCGCCTTAGTCTCAGTACTTGGAAGATTTTATTGTAAGCCGAGTAGTGATTATTAAATTCCGTCAGGGGCATGGCAATGTTGATAAGTGTCAATCTCTGCTAGAAATTCATTTATATTTTGAGTTGTCGTCCTTGAGCTCTCCAGTCAAACTAATATCAAATTCACGTGAGATCAACCTAAGACAAACCTTTGAGAGACCATTAATAGACCATAGTGATCCTCCCCCACAATTTATTATTATCGTTACCAGCCCGTGGAGTGATATAGACTCCATTCAAGCTGTCTGGCTTTTTCAATAAGACTAGATTCCCGGAGTAGCACGTAACTCGTCTCAAAGATCACGTGACCTGCCATGGGCTCCTTATAAACGAGATCAAGAGCTCTTGCAGCCGAGATACCACGTCTTTGTGTATTTGCGTGTAATAATATTCAGGGATACAGTGTAAATATTCGTCCGTGCATGTCTAGGAATACAACTCAAAAGTACATTCTTGTTAGAAGCTTCCAAAATTCATTTTGCTTTTATTGTAACAAACATTGGAATTTCCCTCTTATGTTGAGTTTTGTTGAAGCAGTAGTAACGAATGATGGCAAAATGAGAGAACTTTGTAAAATTTCAGTATCAGAGATCTTATGGAAAATTTCGAAGCAATATTCATACTTTAGCTTAAACGATAACACACTGGAATCTTTGTTACCCTTGCAGATAAAGTTAAAGGACGGTATTGTGAATGGAATTTTGTAATAGTATAGGAAAGTGATGGGAATCGCAGTGTGTTAGGTTGCAAATATAGGCTGGAGATGCGTTTTTTGTGTCAGATTAATTATAACAGAACGATTACATCTGCACTTCCTGTGAGTTCCGAAAAGCTTACTGTCTGGATCACAAACAGTCTTCTACGTTCATGGTAAAATGCATTCACGCTTTGAAGAAAACTTATTCTTCTTATTCTCCTTAATACACACTAATGTTGATTTAATACTTCAAGTCTCACACCACTATTTCAAGTATGCAGTTTAAATAAACTCATATACCGAGGAAAGGGTTAATTCCAAATGTTGAAACTGCATACAAACTTCATAAGATTTACGTTGACTGAAACAATCTCACAGTTGTGTAAATATTCTCTTGTTTGTCATTGGCTGAACTGACCTTCATCAACTTCACACCATGACACATTTTGTGGCCATGCTAAATACTGCTTGCCACTCTTTACTATCCCGTCCAGTTCGTCGATAGTCTATGTAGTGCAGCGAAGTAATTTTAACGTTGCTTTAATTCTATTAAGCTAGAATTCTATGGAAAAGTTAAAAAAGTATCGCAACTACAAGCCCTGAGGCTAAATTAATTTTACCTTTATGCGCTTTGCGATGTATGTCACTGAAGGTGCTAATTTTAAGACTTGAGACTTTACATCGCAAATTAATATTCTCTTTCACTTTCGGCTGCATAAATGTCATAAAATGTCAATTGGGTTTCCAGACGGGTAACATGAGGGCTTTGACCAACTTAAATCAAGATGTAAAAAGGTTAGTCGTACTTATTTTCATAGTTATCAAACAAAACCTGGAAAGCTCACGCAAATTACTACAGGTTGACCCATAATTACTTGCAACAAATTCACCTGAAGGTAACCAAATAGAGTAGGGGCTTTAAGAGATAAAAGAAAATAGATTCAATGCCAAGCAAAGTGGAAAATTGAAAAAGCGAGAGAGTTATAACAGACACCTGTCGACAATATAGTGGTGTGGAGCAGATCTAAATAGCAAAAATGGGGCTCATAGATAAAGAAAAGAAATATTTTCTAAATGTTCTTTTGAGTCACAGGCTGTGTTTAGAAAGTTATGTAATCTGGTATATGGTAGCCGGCATTTTCAATTATATTTGTATCTTTAAAACTTTTTAACACCAAGGGGTCGTCGCATCCTCGTCTTAGGGTAAATATTTTGATGTTAGGAGGACTGGCTCTAAGCGGTGGTTTCAACGTTGGGAGTGACGTGTTCTATTCTTCATTTGTATTTTGGGAAATACAAGGAAAAATTTCCATTTAGCGGGTTCCTTAAAAAGAAACGGTACTTATTTGATGAGATTAATATAGATCTGTTCAAATATCTCTTAAATCAGGAGAATGTTCACATACGCATACATTGTGTTTGCATGAAAGGGACTTTTGGTAGTTAAATCCATCATTAAATTCAAATGTGCATAGTTTTGGATAAAATCTTGCATCAAAGAAGTGGCATGACGTAAGCATGATGTACTAGGTCTGTTTTGATCGTAATATCTGTTTAACCCTGGTATTACAATAGCTGCTACTTCAACATACATTACAATGACTCATTTCTTAGCAACTCCCCACAAAACAGGACTTGACAACCATACACGGTTGCATACATTACGATGGAAACCTGCCGTTTCGTGCCTCAAGAAGGAATACTAATTAATAAAATTTCGCGGTTTCAGTATGGTATTTTAAACTTCAAAATTGATGTTGTAAGTGTTCATTAATAAAGAAACGCAAAGCGTTATACCCTACAGTTGAGTAATTTTACCTTTTTTTCTTTATTCGAGACTTTAAAGGGTGTCATCTTTGGATATTTGTAGTTGGTAATGCATTGTTCCTAGCATTACAACCACTCTAAATTAACATCTAAAATAAACGAAGAAAATTTAGGAAGGATTGTTGGTGGAGAATTTTAATGTCTCTGCATAAAAATGAATTCGCTAGTATTCTCATTATCTTACGTCACTTCCCGGATGTGTAGTACCACTGTTAATCGTTTTATATGAGAGTTCAGAAGTATGCGTTAAAACAGTTGAAACCAATTAACTTATTGTCGCTTGACGTCACATTGTATTTTTACTCGTTATTGGTGTATTTATTGGTATTTTCCTCTTAGTTGCTCCCATTACATGTTTAAATCATTGAAAAACAAATTAATACCTCAGACACTACAAACACGTGAAAACACTTAAAAGGAGTAAGCAATGGGTAGGAACAATATTTAACAGCAATTACAACAAAGACGGTTGTTTCAGCCCCAATCGTTTCACTACATCATAGTCATCCACATAAAGATATCGCAGTTGCTTCTCTCATGTCCAAACAAATGTAACAGTAATGTGAGAATCTGAGCGAAGACATCCTGGTTTTTACTAGATCCACATGAAGTGGTCCTACAGTATCAGCAATTAGAAAACTTCTCGGTTGTTCCTCATTTCATTGACGTAAAAAATTATCAGAATATTTCTGAGCTAAGTTTGTTTTCTAAGTACTTTAACATACAATTGTTTTCTATTCCTTGTCGAGGGCAAAAGGAATCCATGCTGTCACGCCAAAATGTATGTATGTTCTTTTGTATGTATGTGTGTATGTGTGTGTATGTTTGTGACGCTTAGTTGGTAAACACGATATTTCAAGATAGCATTGATGGATACTTCGTGTAGTTGGTAGTAGATTTATCATATTCTAAGATCCTTATTGTTTTGGTGGAGGTTTGGAGGTCACGTAAGGTCACCAGAGGTAAAAAAAAACCTGAAAAAGTACACGCACGACATCTCAAGGTAGGAATCATAGATTCTTCTCATACTTAGCACGTGGATTTTTTGTTGGTTAATATAAGGCTCAAATAGTTTCAAATGCTCTGCACCACAAGCAAAGTTTCTTTGGAAAACGAAGCAGGAACTATGACGTGGACACATCGCACCAGTGCGGTACCTCTGGGGGCGTAATCAGGTACTGATCTCGGTGGGTCGAAACTAAAAACCCCTAACAAGAGGGTAGCCAACATTTTGTCCTGAGGGAGTTTTAAACCGCAATAACCCAAATGACGCCAAGGGACCCCTTGACCGCAAAACCCTTCCCGCTGTAGTATGGATGTGTTGATATATCGATATATCGATATGTCGTGACATGAAGACAAATGTTGCGACATCTACATTATCTTGACAATGTTGCGATATAATGTCGTGAAAATAGAACATCCATTTTTCAATCTTAATGCACACAAAAGTATAAATTATAGTGTTTCACCGATCATCGATCCTTGTTACTTTGTTATAGAAGCCATATATAAAATATATACTACTAGGCTAATATACAGTACAGTGTAATTTTACTTCTAACGTTGATTAGGCCGTATCACAGTAGTGTAGGCCACGTGATGTGCATAGGCTCAAATGAAGCCCCATAAGATTCGACAACATCGATTGTCGCGATACTGAGGTGCCGATATATGGCGACGTGTCGAAATTTGAAATTGGCAATGTCGACACATCCCTACGCTGTACTAGAGAAGAGGGGCATGCCTTAGGCCGATGGTGAGTTTCAGCAATAACACCCAGGAAAATCCCACCAAAGGTCCAGACGGTGAGCTAGGGGAGTTATGGGAGTTGTTCACTAAATTCCTCCCTTGCTTTCCTTTCAGCTCAGTGTAATGAAACTCGGAAGCAATATAGACTGCTATGATAGGTGGACTAACCGTTCTAGCCATGTGGGGCTGGTCGCCGAGACTGCTTAGTTATACGGAAGCTTTGAGCTAGTGTCAGGATTCTATAAACCTTACCACCCATCTTTTGACATCAAGTCAACCACCGTCTGCAGTGGTAAACTAGCGCTCTTAGGTTGATGAATGTTTTGATTTCTGATATTTACATTGAGTTTGTTCGTAAAACCATGATCCCCATTGTCTGCATTTTGTCTAATCATTGCTGGGTTTCCTGGTTATTTTCTGAAAGTGGTTCATGAGCCCTTATAATCTTCATAAAAGAGACAACCGACAAAAAAGATGTTAAGTGGCAAATTGAAAAATTCGCGGCTTTCTTCTTAAAGTAAATCATATTTGATGAATACACTACATTCTCTGTAGAGTTCAGTGAATCACAAAGACTTCTGCAATATGCTGTAATCTTGCGATCATTTTTCCACAGCTTAACTTCGTCATGAAGAAACGGCTTGAACTAGCCGCAAGGGTGATCAACCCCTTTACAAGGCAAAGTGTTAAGTGAAAGTGTACTTGTCTGAGACACTGTCACATTAAAAAAAGAAAGCCATGTCGGTGTCCTTCCTTTCATCACACCAAGCCACAAATCCTATTTGCTGCCAATTGAAAACAGTTTTGGCCAAACTTCTTTCCCATATTGTTGTGAAAGTTTGTCTGTGCCTTATGAATACCGTGATTGAAGTAAGTTTGGACTCTGAAAAAGTGAAATGATTCACTTTTACAAGCTGGCTCTTATATAGTAAACTGTAATGCTATTAATTAATTTGAGAGGAAAATTCCTTTATTAAGTCCAATGACTTATTAGTGAAAATCAGGAAATATGTAAGTGTAATGAAGGCCCTTGTTTGAAGGACCCAATTTTTCTTAAAGAATGCAAAAAAGTAATGGTCCAGGGAAGGTAATTAAATTTTTCCAACAAAACAGTACTTTGAGTAAGAAGCTTTGATCAAGCTCTCGCTGCATTCTTATTCCAAGTGTTACGTGTAAACCACCTGATCATTCCAAAGATTCATTGTATACTTTCTTCAAAATAATACTATTCAAAAGAGGTACACATACAAGCAACCGGATACATTTTCATTGGTGCATAAAACAGCAGGACATATTGACCTACACGTTCTCTGTCTCTCAAACGAACACGTCAGGAAAAGGTGCAACCACTAAGAAGCACCATCCCACCCTTTCATATAGCACTGCAAACATAAAAGAATGGAGGGATAAAGTAATTCTGTAACAGTTTGGAACTGAAGGAGTCTTCTGTTTTATGGTGGGAGGCAGCTGTTTATGTTGGCTGTTTCTGGTTGCTTCACTGTATGACATCTGCTAGCAAAAATCGTATCAAAACACTATACCTCATGCAGAGCGTACGTTTCATCTGTGCTACGGTAATTAAAATGAAACCACTGCAGTGAGATGCAGGACATTTTGTAAAGGCACAGGTCTCGCATTTAATGGAGAAGGATTAACATCACTACTTCCTGACGCCGCGATGCTCATTCGACACCGACAGAGCAACCAAATCATCTGTAGTAGACTGGCAACGATACTAAAGTACACTGGATGTAGTTGGGCAGATGTTATAGATTGATAATAATGCAATGAAAGCTCATGCGTGAATTACGACAGCTAGAGAAGCAGGAATAATCCTGGGCTATTTCAAAACCTCTAATGGAGATAACAAAGGATAACATTGCCCCATGTGACTATTTTGAGAGAGTCGTAAGTCCCGACTTAAACATTTGTTGCAGAAATTACACATCAGACACCATGTCAACTTAAACTCGGTGAGAGCCACCTGATGAAAAAGATGATCAAATGTACTATGGATAAAGTGAAAGTTTAGTAAAAATGCATGTGAAAAGTAGCGATTGTTCTACTTGTAATCCTTTTAAAGTGTACTTAACAGATGACCGTTACCTTGTAAAAAAAAATAACAAAAAGCATAGAAACTTATAAAGTGATGAAATGTATTCGGCCTTTCCGTAACAACTTTTTACTTCAAATGACACAACGTGGATGTAGTGTTGTATGTGCCATTCCCGCACAATACTTTATACAAGCAGAAAAGTAGTTACCGCAATATCTACAGCTTCGACATTACTGTTCATATATCTAGCGTTGGTGTACTCTCACTCATTCATTGCCACGCACAGGGAAGACTTAAAATATAATTCAATAATAATCTTGCAGTTTCAACTCTTGTTCCTTTGCCTGGGGTTCGAAATTAATACTGCTTTCAGAAATTCCACCACACAGCTTCAAATATAACTTTACAACGTTATGACATCATGCTTCATATTTGAACATGTTTCTGACGCCATGATTATCTATATCTTATAAACTTTCGTGAGGATGTTGTCACGTGACGCTCCACGTCATTTCCCCACACTATATCAACTGTAATCGTAGACAAATCGGTTAACAGAGTGAACATTTGATTTACATTCTCTCACACACATTCTGTGGGCCCCATAAAGGCACCTAAAGGTTGAGAGAAGTTTAATATTTATGATTGATAATAAACTTGGAGAATTTTGGATCGCATTTCCTTCAGGGATCGTCATTGAACATAATTTTACCGTCTGCTTTATGCGATAACGTACCTTAAGAGTGAATATTGTGATTGGATTTGTTTAAAATACCCCATGAGAATATCTCGTTAGATTCGAAAAACTACAGCCCCTAAGATTTTAATTTTCCTCTTTCTTAAATAGCTCAAATATGATATGATATAATAAAATATGATGGGATAGGACATGATATGTCATGATATGACAACTTATTGGCCACGGTGTGGAGTTTGCCCTTTCACCAGCGTTACAACATAAGACGCAAAGCACAATACATACAGAAGCATACACAGTAACACAATTACATTTGTTGTATATCCCAGTAGGGAGTTGCTATTTAGCAACTCCCTGATCCCAGTGGGGCCAAAGTCTTCTTATCAGACTGGGTATACCCCCCTTATGAGTTGATTAAACCTATGAATGGAGTTTAGGATAATGAACTGACGGAAACGGCAATGAATTGTACGAGAAACACATAGACTGATCCAAGAACAAATGTGAAAATAGTTCTTATGTAGTGGACCTTGATCATCCCTATTTTTTTAAATATTGCCTCTTTAAACTAGGATTTCATTCGTGCCAATAACTCTTAGAAATTGACCACAAAATAGCACTCTTACTATAAGAAAAATGTCACAAAAGTTACAATTACGTAACTTTTTAATTATAATATATACCCCTGTATTGCCAGATATTTCCATTTTTCTAAGACATTATCACAAAAACTTACAATATCTAAAACATATGCATTTTGATATATTCTGAAACCATATATAGTCATTAAGGGTTATGTATCTGTCTCAAGGCTCTACGCTTGTAAACTCACACGTTCTGAATTAATTTAATGGTAAATATTGTTTTCATGAGTTTCACCACCATGTGAGGTCCTTTTCACACCATTCAAAATTACCCAAAAAGAAGAGGGCATACCTTTCACCAAAGTACATAATACGGTACACTAAATATTATTTGCTGGGCAACTCCCTCCGTACACAGATGTTCGAGCGGTTGTATGTTACAGTTAAGATTCAGCAGCATCATTGGAATGCATTTGCCGTACACCTACCAGGTATATAAAGATCTTACATGTTCGATGCCAATGGTAAACCCTTTACAGTGAACGGAACATACGGCATTGATGGGGAAGAAAAGCATGTTTTTTATGAAAATATTTCAAGGAAAGGACGCGCCATTCGGTCGCCTAAAGATAAAACCTCGCTGGTTCGCTTCTGTTGTTTTTAGTGCACTTGGATTAATTCGGAGGGAATTCGATAAGAATCAGCCTGAAATAATTAGCCGCCGGCCTTCGGAGTTTTTTGTTGTCAATAAACTGATAGAAATAAGGTGCGCTTTATAACTTTGCTTTGGAAAAAATACAAATTAATTAAATATGTTTAATTTTTTAGTAGATGGTTAAAGGTTAAGAAAAAAATTCAACAAGGTATTATGCAACGATCTTCTTGATTTTCAGTAACCTTATGGAAGTCCCTTTTCGTTAAAAGTGAATCTTTCATTTACTTTTGACCTTCTGGTAATTGCAAACGTCACCATGACGTCAAGCAGACGATTACTACAACCTGCTAGTATCCGAATAATTGGTAAACGTAAACATAACCCATGCCAGTGCACAGCTGTCTTTTTCCTAAGCTTGCAGTCTTCATTGACAAGGCGTGATAACTCTAATGTTTTTGACTATAGTGAATTGCCACTCAATTTTACAACAAATATTGATTTTCATCGGTGCTTTTTGAATGATCTCTAGGACTAACTAGCTTCACTTGAAATGTTCTGCATTAGCTTCAGGGAAAGAATAAGTGGTTGAACTATTATCCTGGAGATAAAATTATCTGTAACTCTCTCATTGTTTGCCTTTGAATAGGTAAGGCCTTCCCTGTAGTTATTCTGTCAAAGTTACTCCAGGACAAAATTTTAATTCTTTCGACTAAGCTCTTAAAGTTTGGATGAGAGTGTGATGCAGAAGCTTTCCCATTTTAAAGCAATCCTTTATATGTGAAAATACATATTACAATACCGGGTTCGCTACACTATAGCTACCACTAGATACAAGAGGTTTAATATGCTCAATAAATACTCTGCAAATTCGGCAAGATGTTTAAAACGGCTTATAAACTTATCATCAGTGTACATCCTAAGAAGCACGCCCGACTTAAGTTGATCTGATTTCTCCCATACATTGGGCGATGTACACTTTACGAGTCTTTGTTTGTAATGACTAGTCATGTGCTTAAGTTATTACCAACGAAGTTTTATGTAGGTGACCAGAATATGAAGCCAGCCAAACATTAACAGCAAAAAATGACTTTAAATGCTGGAATTGTATATTTACGTTCCCAGGCAAACATTCCAAATGATTTTCGTACAGATGAAACATTCAGGCATTTCTTGGGAACCTCAGTGAAAATAGATTTAAGATGTGAAAGATTACATCATTGGTTCAAGACTAGCATGTAGACACATGTAGGCTTCCATAAATAAAGTTCACTAGATTATTAAAGCTGACTAGACCTGAATTTGCAGTGTTTTGCTCCTATGGAGAGAGCTTTTATTTCTACACCTCTTGGATTTGTGTTCTGGCAAGTTATTAGCTTCAAGCAGAAAGGATCCTCGTATATACGTACATATATATATATATATATAAACTTACTCGATCTACTTTGCCCTGTGGTATAATGTATATCCAATTGAGACCTCTTTTTATTTGATTTTTTCCTCGCAAAGTGAAAAAATTAGACAGAAGAAAATGAATACGAGAAATTAACGCCTGTGAAGTCACAGGGTGATGAATGTAGAAGATATAGACACGATGATAAATATGTTAGGAAAGAAGGCTTGGTCTACTTGTTCCTCTTCTTAAAGCGTTTGAAAAAGAGGACGAACATCTACAATGGTAAATGCAGATTAAACAATGCAAAGCAAAAATAAACTGAAACACATTCCACGCGTTATAACTGAAAGCTAATAAGTAAAATGGTGAGGCTACATAGTTACTTTTCAATTACCTTAATCCACTTAAAGGCTACACAATACGAAAAAATGTTGAATCGGGTCAGATGAACACTTATTTAGTAAAGATTGTGGAGAATTTAAATTGCAATGTATTAAATTTGTTGAATGTCATTTATCATTCGAGGTTACATACTTTATACATGACTTAATGTACACGTCAGCTCAAGAATAGCGTTATGAGAGTCCATCTGTAAAGTTGTCAAAGTAAGTACGTTACGATATGACGTGATAATAACTATTTTTCAGACTAAGAAGAACGACGAAAGTCTTTTCTGTCAAACAGGAGAGGAAACAGTTGAGAGGGAGAAGTTGTCGGCGGGGAGGGTGATGGAAACGGAGACAATATTTAACCCTTAGATGAGCAGTAAACTTGCCATGCACTGTACCTTTGGAGGGAATTAAAAATTTTGATATAAAACAAGGTCAATACCTGATCATTTCAAAATGTTTTTTCATGAAAGAAAATTAAAATCTGATAACTGGATTTGCACCAGCTTAACTATATAGTTCTTGTCAATACGCAACGTTCTTGCTGATCAGTTCGGTAGTTCAGTAGTGGGTGTTTCCAATTAATTTCAATAAAGTAAAGTACCTCGACCGGTGTAAGCCTTTCCACAAAAGACAAAATGCTTTTCAACCCAATTATATCCCTCTTGCTGAACGCTCACGCGTTTGGAAGAAGTGAGATATTTATGCGTTTGCAAAGAGTGTCTGACAGTCGGTAATATGACCTTACTATAAGAGGAAGCTTGCAGTTATCATAAAAGGTTCTGCAAAGCCACTTTTGGTTGGTTTGTTTGTAAACTCCAATTATCATTGATGTTGCTACGTAGGTACACGATGTATTTAACATCAGTTATGATCTTACGTTCAACAAATTTTTTCTGTGTTCATAGAATTTTCCAAATTAGTGTAGATTTTTACTTAAAACTCCTTAAAAGAGGTAATATTATCATGGTAAAGTCAGTCTACTAGGAAGATATTTTATTTGTCGTATACATTTTTGGGTGAGCTAAATCATCATGCTCTATGTAAACCTTCACACTTTTACTTTGCGTGCATGTAATACCAATTTAGTAGCATTTTTTTAATGAAAGTCCCATGGGTCATAGAATGACGTTATTGACAACCCTACGCAGTATTCATGGTTCAATGGATCATACTTTTGTCCAAATCATCCTTATTATACAAAAGACCAACTGTAAACCCAAAGAGGTGGTAGGTTCGTTCGTTAGGTTCGTTCGTTGAACAATGAAGATGGCGATGAGTAATGATGTGGCTGGTCGATCCAGATATGCTCAAAGCGTTACTTTTTCAATATCTTGCTTCAGCTATCGATTTGTCAGTAGGTCGTGATATCTCAGCAAATAGAAGAAATAGAGAGAATAAGAACTGTACTCACTTTTGGCTTCCTTTTTTTTTGTTATCTTTGACCCAAATCAAGTACGCATACAACTCAAATAATACCTTACTACAATTAAGATTATAGGCCTGACAAAGAGGTGACATTAAAGCTTACGAACAAGGTTGGAACAATATGCTTTACTATTCTTGTTTCAGAAAATCTCCGGTGTCATCCTTTTAATAAGCTTAGGGACTAAAATAGAACACTTAGTTAGCATCTTCAGGTATCGTCCCATTGCGGAGATAAAACATTAATTTTACCTGTGTGTGATCATCGTGAGGATAGTTAGTGATGTACGACATACAAACGGTAACCTCAGAATTCCTCTTCTGTTTTCCTTGAAATGGGGCTGATGATTCAAATATAAACCCACCCCCATCCATTTCTCAACTCGGTTCGGCACTTTGTCAGCACAAAGTACTTATTCGGTTAGGAACCTTCGACTATTAGACAGTTGAGATCCAACGTATTCCATTTTTCCTTGCAATCACTGTTTCGTTGTAGGCCAACATGATTCAGATCGACTTGACCAAATTGTAGTGAAAGTGCATTCATAAAACAAAGATAAGTGATACTCACATATACCTCAGGCCGTTGCTTCGATGCTTTATAATTCCTTGTTGATTTCTTTTCCCCTTTATTTCGTCTTTCCGCCTGAAAGCGTTTGGGATTCTGATTGGATAAAAACAAGAAGTACCACAGAAAATGCAATACTCCTCAAATCTCAACGGGGAATCCGCAAAGGGCGATTTCTCTGCAAATGTTATACTTACATCTTGTTTTAGTCAAAGCTTCCGAACGGAACGATGTGGTAAGCGTTGACTTGAAAGTTGATAGGGATCATGTAACTATTGCAATCCCTCCAACATCTGTACTTCTCACCAGTAAAGAGGCATAACTAAATGGAGGAGTTTCGTCTAGACAGCGAATCCAATAGAGCATTCAATTTTTTGTTTGGTTAGTAATAAAACAAGTAATGTGTCTGCGCACATGGTAGTTGTTTCTATCAGATGCAATTCAGTCAGTTTAAACTAATTACAATTATTTCATTAAATGCAAAACTTACAATTAACAGGTTAGATGAATTTATTGTGAACAACATCTAAATAGGAATCCAGTAATTTATAAATTCCTTACAATTGTGACTTTTCTTGTCACATTCGTTTCTATTTCTGGCATCAGACTGTATCTCAGTATTTTGGTTTTGCATGAAGTATGTGTGCGACCAGTTCTGTATGCTCGATAAAGACCACATAAATGGTTAAGCGGGATCTAATGAGGGTGTATCCATACGGTATGCCACAGAGTTACGCATATTATTACATTATGTGATTACCATAGTCTAATAAAACCCTCAAAGACATTCTGGAGACATTGAAATCTGTGAGGGTGGTGTGTGGCATCTCCCACCGATGTATGCAGTTTTCTATGCTATTTTCTGTTCATTAAACATGCAGTAATTGCCCAACATCGCTAGACATAAAGACCTTTCTTCTTTCCTGACACAACCAGTTCTGATGACGTCACTATATCAGACCTCTCCATTGGAGATTGTAAAACTGTTATGAAAACAAAACAATGCAAAACAGGGGGTTGTGGAAAAAGCAAACTAATCATATCGTAGAGGATACACAGGCCACCTGTTATATAATAACAATTCATGCAGAAATTTCTTACCAAATAGGCCAGTGTTCCAGAGGAAGAAAAAAAATTCATTAGCCAAAAGCTTTAGGAGTCTTGGCAACCCTCAAAACAAAGATTCTGGATGCATGTAAACATTAAACTAAGTACAGGTCACCTATACCTATAAGTGAGCTGCGTGTAAGGGACACTAAAGGCAAATGTCTGTTTTAGAGGTAAAAGGCTTAGGGTCTCTACGCGATTGGCATATGCACAAAACCTCAACTCATTCAAACTAAAAAGTCTCATAAGTCGCAACTTCACCCACACACACACGATATATATATATATATATACATATATATATATATATATACCTTAAATATTTGCATGTAGACATTTGGCCATTTTACTTTTACACATAGACACTTGCCTAAGCTCAGTTGACCGCGTTTTTCGACAATACCCTAGTGGTCAGAGCATCCGCTCGGCACACGGGAGGTCGCTTGAGGCTGTTTTTCATTCATATAATAATATCCCCTTCCAGTATAAGGCAAGTACTTATGTTAGTGGCAAAATGGCGACTACGTCATACACTAACGTCTCATATATATATATATATATATATTTATATGTATATATATATATATATATTTATATGTATATATGAGAGGCCTTACTTTTTGATGATAAAGTGGATGGCGTGTGACATATGTAGTTGCATAGAGACCTTAAGGCTTTAACCGCTAACACAGGCATCTTCCTGTATTGGCAAAGAACTGAAATGTATTATTGTCTTGCCGATACCACAGGAATACACAGGAAGGATTTTACAACCTTGAACCATGGAACTACAATCACACAAAGGAACAACTGAGGAATTTGCAAGATGACTTTTTATGGTTGAAATGAACTCATCTCGATAACATATTTTTTTTTCAAATAGGTTTGAGGCCATGTGTAATTTTTTTCTGAATTTCCAGGAATGACGTTTAAAATTATCAAAACAACGACCTATATGGCTTAGAAGATTTTTCCCTTCCTGTTTTAAAGGGAGAAGGCAGTCCCCCCAAGGTTATTTTCAAAAATTTGCTTAATCTTACTATGTTCATAATGTCCCTGTGTCAAATCATTGAATACTGAGGGTAAACCAATGAGTTATTCTGCATAAATTTAGAAAATACGTAACAAAAATATTGTCACATGATTGATAGAAGCCATTCCTGAACTAGTGTACCGGGGTATACTTCTCCAAATTGGATTTTCCTTTTAACGAGGCTTTAGATTCTTTCGGATTTTTTAATTTGTTGGCAGACGTATTGCATTTTCCTTTTAATTTCGTTAACCTTTTTTTAATATTACCCTGTGGGTGTATATTTCCGACGTTGTGAAATGCTCAACTTTAACAGATGGTACGGCTTTCCAAATAAAGAGTCACGAGACCTTTCACTACTCTACCAGAAATTTGCAAGAGTGCAAATAGGAAAAGAAAAAGTCGCCATTCAATAAAAACTCACACTCACTTATGAGATACTATGAGATATGTCATTTAAAGGATTGGGGAAGTGTCGTGCACTACAACGACTAGTAACTAGTCTGTTATCCAATCTCAGGGTATTTAAACATTGTTTAAGAAATTAAATAATTTTTCTGGAGAAAGTGTTAGTAAATACACCTTGATCTTATACAGGTAAGAAACAAGGTCGAGAATTTGGACATATGTTGCAACCCATTTAGTCGTTTTCATGCCTGCATACTAATTGAATTACGTGATTTTTTTCTCCAGAACATGTTAACATTTTTTATTGATGACGTAAACGTAAAAACCTTTGCAGACAATAGACCGTGTGCACATTAGTCACTGCCACACTTAACTTTAATCTGTCTCGTACGAAGATGTCCCTTACATCAAAACGTATTTGAACTACTCAGTCAGTAATGTTCGCTGGTTAGTGTAGAAGGAAAGATTACAAACAAATTAAATTATGGAAAAAAGACGAGATAATTGTACCTTCGGCACTACCGTTTTGTCATCATACGTTTAACACAACCAGTCTTAGAAGACTGCTTGATAATGCTTGAATATAATAGGTGGTATGTTTAATAACTTGGATTTGTCTCGGACCGATGGACGCGTCAGCGCTCTCCGCCAATAGTTAGGCGAGCTCGCGAACTTGAAGTCACCAGGGCATAAAACGATTTAATTGTAATTTTGCTAATAATACCGTAAACTGAACTCCGGTCGAGCGGATTGGCTTGCGGTCGAAAGGTAGGATCTAATGGCATAAACGGAGGAGAACATTTTGTGCCTTTTATGGCAAGCATGCAGTGTATTATATGCACAGAAATATTTATTCTTCAGAAAAGAGAAGATTTAAACCACATGCAGATTGTTATTGCTTAAAAAATGCTGAAAGCTCATAGTGGCCTCAGTAATTGAAATAATTCTTTTGTTCATTTTATTTTGGGCTCACTGAAAGAAGGTCCGTCTTTGATAGTTGCGAACACAGATTTCTCCTTAATTATAAAGGAGCCTAGTTTACTACTTAACCGTACAGAGGTCACAGCTACACTTAAATAAAGAAGTGGACTTACGACCAGAACACGTGACACTTTATTTTCTCTTGTGGGTCAAATCTTGCCAAATATAAAATGCTATAGGAATTATATAATATCGCCGTCCTCGCTCAGACGTAAAGGATGCCCCGTGACCTTGAAATCAAGAAGAAACGTTTGGACAAGCAGAGGTGCAATTTTCCATCGATTCATTCAGAATCAAATATTCTTGAAACAAAATTTCCTTTCAAAGTCCAGAGAGCTTTTAAATCGATGGCTTTTGTTTTTGCAACTGTCTCGGTTGTAGTGGTTTTCAAGCTAATAGCTGCCTCTTGTAGTCTCTGCAAGAGAAATCAGATCGCGTTCAGACCACTGCAGTTGGTCAATAATGCGCCTTATTATTTCTTAGTTTACTGATCTTTCTGTAATATAGTCAGCTTAAGGGAATAATTTCCACTCCAATTGATCATTTCCTGACAAAGCGGAAGTTTACTCTGCTTTAAAAGATGATATTTTGGAAGTTATTGATTGAAATGTTTACAACAAAAAGCAAGACATGGCATATTCTCAGAAAAACTTTGAAAAGCAACATAAAAGCTAGATCTCCTAATGTAAAGGATAGTGTCCTGGATTATCTCAACTAGTTTTTCAAACATTTTCATCTATTCTGTCTTTTTGATTGCATTATTTTAAAGCTTTATACGAGAAGGTTGTCTTCCAAAGAATACCTGCGATCTCGTGTGAACCATTCGCAAAGCTTCCCCAAGCCTAGTTTTAATGAAAATCTTTTAATATTTTGAATATATTTAGCTATTTTTCACATGCTTTGCACTTTACGTTCTATGTGCCTTTTATTCCAATGCGTCTTCCTCAGATATCCATTTTAAAACAGAAATTACTTCCACTCTCTGAACACATTTCAATAATTTGTCTCCCTAGTCATGAAAGGGATCGCAGCCTTGAATTAAAGAATTATTTTTACAACATTCGTCATAGCAACAGAACATACCATATATACTTAGCAAGGGCTAATAGCCATTACTAAATAAGTTCAACTTTCATTGAGTAATGTTGTGGCAAAAAGAAGGAAGCTTATGGAATTGATAAATAAACCAAGATATCCTCGAAGTAAGTCAATGTACGTGTACAAAAACAACGTCTATCCTGATGACATCCTAGTTTTATACAATGTTTTACCTGTATATGATTAAGTACAATAACTGCAGTCTGAGCTTACTAGAAGCCGAGACAATGCAAGCAGATTTGAGACTTATTAAGTTCCACTGTTGTCTATATGATATACCAGGTGAGTGTCAGCCATTCCGTATGAGCTTTGTCCTGTATTAAATATTCCTACTGTCAGAGTAAATTTGAATGGGTATATTTTTAATCGCTGCACGTTTCATTTCATTCAATTCGCTTTGATATCGAAAGAAGAGACGTAAATGCAATCCACAGTGACGTCATCACATTTACGTAATATGGGTGAAAAAAGGTTATTAAAAACTGTCATCTCTACATGTTATCTTTTGACGGGCACTAGGTACAATTTTTATTGGATGTTCAAGCTAAGAAGACACTTAATAACAATTGTTATCTTAACATGCGAACCTAATTTACCCCAACATTTTCCTAATTAAAACATACAATGGTGCCTTTGGAAAAAGAGTTTTTTTTAATGTATGAAATGTAATTTTTTCTTACATTGAGAACCTGACATTCTTATGACATTAAAATATGATGAACGTTAATTTCACTCCCTCTCTCCAGATTAAATGCAAGAACTGGGGAATTCCCCAATTGATAGAATAAGTTTAGGATAACCTTTGATCTGAAAATGGCTAGTGATCTGCCAAAAATTGAAAACTCCGAAGGTGGATGACGTGTTGTCCTCCCAATGATCACCTCTTACTTTTCTAGTTTTTCCCTGTTTGCACAGTTCAGGTAAGCTGTGAGCTGGAAGACATAACTGATTCACGCAAGTATGTTGAAATATCTTCCAACTGACCAATGGAATAAATTTAGAGCTTCTTGCATATGTTAGACGATGGGTGTTGACATCATATACCCCACTTAGTTGTTTCTTTGGCTATGAAAGCCCGTTTTTAGCGCGGACAATTCAGCTACAAAAATTCAGATATAAAAAATAGCTTGTCTTATTTTGAGGTGAAAAACTAGCATTAAGACCATAGTCTACAGACAGGAGAAAACCGATAGTAAAGAGCCTTATCCATATGCGTACGAGCCATGGGACCGACGACTGCAGTTGGGGAAAAAGATCTACTTCTCGGGGAGGATTTTTGGAAACTGTAGGGCATTTTTTAATGTAGTAAACGTTTTAATCGAGCACAAGTGACCCCCTCCCCCAAGGACAGATGTCTTGAGAAGTATCAAAATATCGCTTGAAAGGAACTTGATGTCCTCCAAGTCAACTTTATGTCAAAACAAAACACTTTTTAATATCAAAGAAACGATCGCTGATCTCGGTGTTGTTTCCAAGGAAATGAATGTGTTTTTTGAAGCAATGAGGGTTAATTGAGAAACGTGTAGTACGTCAGGGCTTAGACAAACTCAACTGTCGATGCCAATATTCAACATCACAGACTAAAAGTTGAGTTAACATGTTAAGTTTATGAGTTACCCAAGACAAAGTTAGCATATTTTTCACCTTTCTATACTTAAATGTTACTTTCTTAGCTGCTTAATAGTTGTCATTCAAGACCGAACTGAATTAATTATTATGAACTATAAACTATCAGATTATGCCTGCCGGGGATTCATAAAAGCTGCTGGATATTAGTACCGTAATCTAAAGATATGTTGTAGGGCAAGCCTAACACTGTCTGGCAAATTGTAAAATGAAAATGTTCAGAAACGTAATTATCGAGTGGGTAATATATATGCCAACATCAACGTTGTAAAAGGAATAGAAGGTCTGTTAATTGCATTCATTTCGCGGATAGTCTACGGTTTTAGGTGAGATTCGATAATTCCTCAGAGCATGTGCGTGACTAACCTGCGGAGTTGACAAGTTTTTCATGAAGTTCACTACTACGAGAAACAACTCCTGTGTGGCGTGAGCAATAAAGATCCACTACTTAGGCTAATGGGTGCCCTAAAACAAACGGACTGTGAACGATTCGATTGTGCAACAATTGTTAACGTAGAAACGAGTGCGTGTAAATATACGTCTTCTGTGCACTACCTGCTGACTGGATATTGGCTGACTGGTATGAATGTAACGTTTTAAGTACAGGGAAACTTTATGAAAAAAATCTTTTTTTTTTTTTTTGGTTTGAGGTTAAAACTCTGAAATCGTTTAACTTATGAAAAAATAGTGCAGACCCAACATTTTTATGGTAAGCTAAACGGAATGTTAATATCCAGTCAGTTGAAACCTCATTCAAATAAATGAAATGAATAAAGTTAGTTAGCTAGATGAGGTTTTACGGCTCAGTTTTTAACCAATGAAATGAATGAAATAAAATGAAATCCTACGTTTAGTTCTCTAGATATTGGTAACGGAGTTCGTCACACTTGCAACAAGAAACGAACTTGAAGCAAAACGGTGTTTTGTTTTGATTGTTGATTTATTAGAGTCAGAGTCTGTAAACTAAGCTACTTTTGTAAAGTAACGTCGGACTCATGGATAGATCTCTCTCTCTAACAAATTTTCTTACACAGGACTTACAATCGTATGACTTCATTCAGGGAGTTGGTTACAAGGCTCATTTGATGAGGACACGTGTATAATTATTTTCAACTTGTCTTTACAGTACCGTAACCGGTAATACAGCTGTCTGCCAAATAGTTCGGGTAAAGTTCAAAGGGAGAAAGGGAAAATAACAACTTGAGAGCCTCAGTGGAATCGAGGACGTATAGAACAGACTACCAAAAACCCTTCTTCCCAGAAGACGAGGGTGGAAGATATGATTGAAAATAACTAATAAATATGGCTTCTCTCCACTTGAACTTATTTTAAACTGTGGACTGTAGCAAGCCGCCTATGTGGAGAACTATATAACGACAAAAATCGATTTCGATTTTAGCCGTGAGGTTTGCTTTAAATGCTAAATTAATTAGGGATATGTTGTTTTGACCTGACATAGAACGTTCAAATTAAAATCTCAGCAGGTTCCGTCTACGTTGACGAAAAGTTACATTCAACACAAACCAAAATTAATTATTCCGGTCACTGAAAACTAAAAAACGAGCACAGTACCTATACAATGGTGAAATGCAATTTACTTGTATAGAAAAGAGTGCACAGGGGTTAACTTTAAACAACCACGGTACAACACCCGTTAAGATAATATATGTATTGGCTATGCAATTTCTGTCAATCTTGCGTACCCGAGATTAATGTGAGTAGAAACCTGGGCACTGCGGGCAGGTTCCACAATTTTCTGAGAAATAGAAAAGTATTCGTTAAAAATGAACATGCCGTGGCTGCAGAGATGTTGACAAGTCATTTTTCTTCAAGTCAAGTCAAGTCACATGTCATTCATCGCCAAGTCAAGTCGAGTCAGAAGTCACTTCATATTCTTGCAAGTCAAGTCACAAGTCAAATTTCTTCAAGTCAAGTCATTTCTTCCCAAGTCGATCACACGTCATGTTATGTGAAACAGCATGAATTAATAATGATGCAGCGCCACTCTCGATAAATGACAGTCTTAGCATTGAAGTACAGCAGCTATTCAGGAAACAGAATACGGCCAAATTCGGTAAACACGACATTGGCCTATGATGTACGTGTGTTGCATTCTTCTGTCAACATCAGAGTATCATGACTTGTGAAGGGTTACTCGTGATTCTTCATGCTAACTGGGCCGGATTTGAGCATGGGCTAGCGGGGCACGTGCCCAGGGACCCTCACACTAAGGGGGCCCAAAAACTAGGTTATCATATTTTAGGGTCATCAGGAGACGCCGTCCAGCTTAAATATCCTCCAACTAGATCCCCACGTTAAGCATTGTTGGGAGGGTGTGAAGAGAGACAAATTTAAAGGAGTTTAGTTTTAGTTTCATCGAGGAAGTTTGGAGAAATCTACATCGCTAAAATTTTCGGGCACTAAATACACTGGCAGAAAATTAACCGAATGAAACCGAAAGAAAAACAGTTATTGTAGAACTCGAAATATCGATATTTTCACACGAATGAATAAATTTGGCCGAATTTCCGTTTTCACTCCTGCCAGGTATCACTAATTTGGTAGTTGGAATGTCATGCACCCTGTCCGGGTAAGACACCCTGTCAAGTAAACGCCCTTCGTCGGGGGATAGAATGAACTTGGTGTCCCTGAGAGTCAAGAATATTGTGTTCACAAAACACATGCAATTCCAACGGGAGATTCCATTGGTCGTACATGACTGTCGCTACTGAACATTATTGAAAATGGCGAAAACCTTGGCTATATTCAGAATGCCGTGTTTTCAGTTTGCAGACGCGTTGTTTGTACAATGGAGAAAAATATCAGTATTTGTATTCTTTATGTTTTATCCTAATTGTAAAATTGTAGTCCTAATCGGTAAAAACTTCCGCGACGAAGCTCAAACGTCTTTTATAAACAAACAAACAGAAGAGAGAAATTTTTCACAAGCTCCTGGTGCAGTTAGCTGCACGGGTTAATAGTGCTAGAGGCGCAACCATAGGGACACATGAACCACTTTTTGACCTACCGAGAAGAACACTCAGTAATATACATGCCTGTGATGTCGTTCCATACTAAGGGCAAATAGTGTCTGGAAAGTGCCAATTATGGTGATCTAGGAAGTGTTTCCATCCAATTTTTTCTTAAGCGCTTCGCGCCAACCATCGATGGCGCTCCGCTTAGGAACTGTTCTCCAAGTTCTTACCGAAGTCACAAAGGTGTCCCTCTTTGTCCAAACCCTTCACCCACGCCTGAATTCTTATAAGAATTGGTCCGAGAGTTTACCCCCATGCCATCATCCTACTCGACAAATCTTAGTCCCTCCGCCATCACACTTCGTTTTGCATCACTTTACTCAACGCAGGGAGCTCTAAGAGACAGCTCCCTGCTGAACGTGACATCTTAGCAGGGGGCTGTACAGCTCCCTGATCTGAGCAAGGCCTGAAAATTCTGGCAACTTTTTGTGAAATGAAATCGTCCCAAACGCCTTATGACTAACCATATCCAGCTTAGTTTCAGTTATTTTTGTTACTTTCATTACAGTTCCGTACTACAAAGTAATTAATTCCAACAGCTAAAATGCACCAAGTTGCACCTGAGTTTTTCCTGAAAAAATAATAAAAACTTCACCCTCAGGCCACTACCCTGCATCAGTAGCTCTTGATAATCTCAAATCTCCCCTCTCTTCTCATGCAAATCCCGGATTCGCCACTGCGATGATACATCTGGCTTATAGCCTAAAAATGTTGAACATTCATGGTCTGTGTACAAGCACCCAGCCGCTGAAATGGTAAGTTTACGCGTATAGTCCAATCTATCATACCAGTTCTTATTTCAAAGAATCAAATGACTGCCCGAGGGCCCCACATAGGTTCGTGTCCAGGGCCGCCACATTCGTAAATCCGGCCCTGCAGCTAGTGGTACAGTTCCATCGGGACTGTGGAACCACTTTTCGGGGAGTGTCACTTTGTGTCCACGGAATTGAAAATGGAATAATACGTGTACACGCACAGATTATGTGCGCTATCGATATACTACAATGTTGTAAAGGATGCGGATCTTTAATTTCTGGCGTAAATAGCGGAGAGATTTTGCATGATAGTATGAATAATTAATAAAGCTTAAAAATTATGATGATTTCCAATGTCGTCGACTCGAGTCAAATATGCTTAAGTCAAGTCACAAGTCATTTCCAGGCCCGTAGCAGGGGGGAGGGGTTTGCACGAACCCCACGACCCCCCGCCCAGACCTAATTTTTATTTTTTACTTAAATGGAGTTTTGGCGTTTTCAGGGCAAAATGTCAATTCCGCTGGTTTAGCCAATGTAAGCCGTATGAGTAGCTG
>WURT03126361.1:0-11625 GCA_009936505.3 Holothuria glaberrima | reverse complement strand
GTTTGCTGCTTCTTATTTATAATTTGTTGCTTTATCATATGTACCTACTTAGAAAGCAATATTTCTTTTTCCTTTAATGTGGAAATTTCCTAAGAAGTTTAAAAGAGCTACTTCCAAAATAAAACACCCCTGGGAATGCCACCATTACAAGTTACCGTTCTTAAAATGAAGATTAAACAAAGGATAACATAACAAAAAACTACTCATCACTTCCTCTTTCCACTTTACAAATTTGCATATGATCACCTCTTCAACTGTTCAAAGTCAACCATTGCTTGCATGACAATACAGTAATATGGAAAGCCCCTTTTTATGTTGGCTGTGAAAAACAAACATAACTATACACAAGAGGGGGGAGGGTATGATCCTGGGCCACATGTGATCAATTTAATTAGGTGCACTCAAACTTGTACTTAAAAGGAAAATGCAGTAACTCTAAACTGAACTAGTATACCTGGATATCCTTATTAAGGAATTAAAGGAGATTTTTATAAGAGTAGAATATTCATGATAAGAGGAAATTTGTAACCTCTAGTTTATGCATCAAAGACCACTGCTTATTCCCTTTAAGTTACCCGATCATTGCAAACTGGAATACCTTCACTAGGGTTGAGAAGTAGTACAGTATTCACGTAAGTTCTGGTACTCAAATTTTACAGGGAATACAATTACAAATACCATTTGCTTGTAAGTGCATTACTTTTACTGGTACTTGATAAAACTACTGGTATTTCTTTCAATTAATTACATATTTTTTTAACAAACAGACTGGACATTTATTCACCATCTTCCCTACTAGTGTATGTCATGATTAATATATTGCACACCTGTGAAAACTGAAACTAAGTTAACCATACTTCTCTTTTCCTTATCAACATGCATATTGCATCAAGTTTTGAAGGTTTAAAGAACTTAATGCAATTCCAATAAACACTTCTGTGCAGTAAACAATACCTCACTGAGCTGTACTTTCCTGACCTACATGTGTTGGAAAAGCTCCCATTTTTAATGTTCATTGCCTTCTAACATTTATGATTTTTAGAGAAGAGGGGATTAAACATTTACTATTTGAAAAATACTGAGTACAATATCCTTACAACCAAGCTGATTGGTAAACAGATTACAGTGGAATCTTGGCACTACTTATGTTAATGGTTCTGTGTAACATAATTTCACAGTTTTGCATAACTCCAGCCTTTACCAAACTTTCCACTTCTGACACAAATGGCAAAACAACAGATTGTAGGGTTCATTAATACCTACATCTGCAGCACTGTATCTGTCAATTCTTTCTACATTTAAACTGAAACGAAAATTTATCTGTCAACATCTGTGAAAAGACCAATTGACACATTTAACTAAATTGTCTTCTTAAGCAACAGGAGTAAAAATGTGAATGTGTGAGTCTTCGTCTTCCATTGAGCTCTTATCTATACCTACCTCTGCATATCTCTTTCAGTCTCCCACTCCCCCCCCCCCTCCCTTCCACTCTCTTTTGTAAGAACTAGGAAGATACAAAAGCACAACTATCATTTAAGTTCAACCACACATAGAACCATCTTCTAGGTATCTCAGTATCTCTCATACACATTGCCCTATGTTCATACAGGCACAACTTTATCATTAATTTAACTGTACAGTTCTATTAAAACTGCTTGATGTTGCTGGTTACTCCCTGTACACTACACTAGGGATGTCACACATTTCTGTGAAATATTAGGTGACTGATGCACATACAGTATTAAATTTTATAGAGTTGGCATGAGATGAGAGTTACTGAACCCCTAACCTGATGCTGAATCATGGTAAAAATAGAAAAAAGAATTTCACTTCAAGCTTAGTATAAAATACTGGTACAACCAGTCTGTTGACTTTAAGGTATACTATTATCAGGATACAAGGATGAAAGGACTGTTTGTAGTGGTGTACATTCTAAGAAACTGCATGTTACACATCAAAACAATGTGGCGTCTATTTTGTACAGTCTACATCTGTGAATGTCAAGAGTTGTTGCTGTGTAATTTATGTATCTAAGAAGGGCCTCAGGTTTTTACAGCACGAAAGGATAAATCTTTCGTCTGCCAAGTAAGTTGTGCACAATTTTCAAAAGACATGTTCAGGTTTGGCAACCATTCTGGCAGTTGTAAGTGTGGGGAAATGCATGCACTTTTCCCATACACAAAAAGGCTGAATCTGCAAGGGGTTTAAATCTGAACAACTTATAAGACCATTAAACAGTAGCATCAAGTCCAAACCAAACTCTTGTTCATACCTATGGGCTCTGTCTCCATTTTAAGAAACATACTTTCTATACTGACCACCTGACTGCCCATTAGAGTTAAGGGCTGTGACCACTAGGCACTTTACGTATCGGCATTGATCAGTGCAACAATGTTCACAGGATACTAATTTGGACTGCATTTCCTTATTACTACACTTCCTAACTTCAGAGTAATCCCTGCTTTACTTACACCTAAAAAGTTGGCTGCACATTTTTCTACTTAACTTGTTAAGTCATGCTATGTGTGACCAAATTGTGCAAACTCTGTTGGGTAGCTTCAAAAAAGCTTCTGATACGTCATCATTCATAAATCGTTGTTTAAGGCTTTAAGAAGCATTATTTCATGAATCTAAGTTAAAACCTTTTGATGACTGATCTTAAATTTTGGTGAGCAATTTTGCATAAGATGACTGTGATCAAAGTCCAGAAATACAATCTTCAAACTGGACCTCTTCATAACAATTTACCCTTGAACTTAAGCTTGATCAACAGTACCATGCAATAGTCCTTCTGCAAGCAAACTAGAAAGCTAGCAGAACTCTTATATGAAGCAGGGCTAAGTTGACTTACATTTTCAAAACATACTAACCAAAATGAGTATCATTCCAACACTGGCACTTTGATGGCAGAATAGCATCAAGCCTACTGTACCACGCAGTCCACAGAAATAGTGGTGTACTGATATTGCAAGTAGCCGATATTACCTATACCAATATTTCAGTTCTCAGTATCAGCTGATACTGACACGATACTGATATTTGGGAAATGAATTCTGCAACTAACCATATGCTACGGGGCACTACAATGAATTGTCCTTTCATCATAATGAGGTTAATGTTGGATCTTGCATTCAAAATTACTCAAGTCGTGTACCATTTTCATGACATATGGGCCGATAAATATCAATCAGGTTATATTGGCATTCAACCCTTTCGCAGTCAGCCTTAATTTTCCTAATGTGCCCTTTTTAGCCAGCCAGCTGAACACTGTTCTTGACAATATTTGCAATGTAACATAACTTTTTCTCTTAACTGAATTCGAAGTTGGTCTGAACATGAAAATTGTAGAATGTACATTCCTCTACCAGTTACCGTTGTTTAAAATGCAATTCGGTCAATTAAATTCAAAATGGCCGCCGACTGCCTAAATTCGCGGAACTGGTCCCTGTACTGATGTATGATGTTCATCTACTCTGAGATCGCAAATTTTGCAATGTAAAAGTATCCAGACAATTGACAGAGACCCAATTACGATTCACAATGTTCGAGGACATACCTTACGAATCAATTTGACTGTTTTTTTTCTTCGGGGCCACCTTCAGAACTTCCTACGCTGATTAAAATATAAGCATTGCTTATTCTGGCTAATCCAAGGAGGCTGCCATTTTGTTTGCTCTGTATATCGTTACTTGTTCAAGTTACGAAAAAAATTCCAACAGCGCCACCCACACAAATTATGTGTAGAAGCTATTCAGGTCACACCGACTTCTGGGGGTATTCTTATACCCTGTTTGGTCCTTTATATGCATGGTAGGTTAGATACATAACACTACGTAAGTGGCTGTGAACGGTACATTAACTTGATACATACTATTATGTATCTGGCTGTGAAAGGGTTAAGGTAAATTTTGCCAATATCAATACAGGATGAAAATTGAGGATATCCGCCCATACAGATCGTGAATACCAATAATCCTTCCAACACTACACAGAAACAGCTGCTGTGGTTAGGTATTAAAGGTTAGTAAACTATATGAAGTTTGAGAGGGAGTTATTTTATTCCACAACTTGCTTTACATATTATTTTGTAAGCCACTTGTTACCAAGTACACTTTTGATTAAAATCTGACAAGACATCTGCCTTTGATCATTTATGATGCTAAATACTTCAGTATGATACTTCCACCATTTCAGAGATACCACAAATTGAGATATGGCTTAAAAAAGAAGGAAGTCATATCAGAAAGGGGTGTAGCGAGTCTGTCAGCTTCCTTGTAAGGGCAGATTCCCCCTCTCTCTACTGGTGTGGGTATTCACAATCAACTACACTTAGTCCCCGCTAATTGCTAAATCTATTTTCCACTGTTCTTTCATTCCCCGCTCTATGTAGAGCTGCTTTGATACCCTGCCCTCAATGTCTCCCATCTTGGCAAGTCTGCTCTCATACTGTATATTTGAAGTTCCAACTTGCTTTACTGTGTTAGTTAGTTAGATGGGGTTTTACGCCTCAACTTATAACCTCCTGTTTGAACACTTCCTGTTTCATATTTAAAGGGGCTCATTGAGTTGGTTCAAAGAATTCATGATTTTTTTCATACCTGTTGAGATTTACTCACATCTTGATGGTAAATGATCAAACTAAGAGATTCTGTACATCTGACACACAACTGAATGGCAATGAAAGGGTATTTAATGATTCAAATCATTTATTACAACTTTGTGACCAGACACTTTTTACCATTATGTAGTAATCATATGCAGTCCCTTTCCACAAAAACAATACAATTTCTCACATTTTCAGACTCTGTAGGAAGTGAAACATGAGTAATGAGGCTAATTAGAAGCATTGTAATGCAATTATTTCCTTCAAACTCGTCACAAAAATAATCGTATGTCAACTCAATGAGCCCCTTTAAACAAGACGCCTGCCTATGATTGGTTACCACACCAACTGAAGTTTAATATGCACATTCAAACTACTATTTCGAAGATATTAAAAAGTCTTGTCTGAAGTTAAAACGCAATGAGTTGCTGTTTGTATTCAGCAGTGAATTGTTTCTGGACAAACAGACCACATGTTCCTTTCTCATTCACTAAGTTTTATTTATCAAACTTCCACAATGTAATACATACGTCACCAGGAAGTTCTACTTATCATACACACATAAGTGTCACTAAGTGTCCCGTACACAATGCTAAAGAATGGAAAAGAAACTGAGGGTGTCTCTCTTTTAGAACCGTGGTGAAAGTTAGCTGTATGACTATTGGAGGAGGATATTTTTATAAGTATTAACTGGTTTTATAATCAACAGGCTGGGGGAGGAGTAACTGATAATTGTATGAATGAGAGAGCTCACATGCAAACAATGAAATAAATGGCATAAATTGATGTGGGAGTTAAACTTCCTTGATAGACTGACATTACAATATCATTTTAAAATGTGTGTTTAAATTTGGAAATATATAGGTGGAAGCGAAACTGGATCATATCAGTTTATTTTTAGTATATAGAGTAAAGTACATGTGGCACTTAGAGGTGGTCAGCAACTCTTAAATTTTCTCACCAAATGGTGGTTGACAACACTGAGTGCTGGCTACAAATCAACAGCTTTCTTTTGCCATAGCTAAATCCCTGCATTAAACCAAGGGCTTTTTTCAATCTCAAGGCTGCAGACTACTATTTTAAAGCAGCTGTCTCTCCCATGAAATAAATTTCATTTAAGTTGTTCAGAAGGATAAAAGGTGCAATCTTCATCTCTGGAGGAGTATTAGAGGATAAAATTGTGGAGTGGATGAGGAACAAAAGGCAACATAGTAAGGCTAGGTGATGACATGCATGGGAGATTTCATGTTAGCCATACTGTCCCAACTGATATGTTGGACCCATCAAAAGTACAGTGTAACACATTACAACTACAAGTCAACATGTCTGCAGTATAACATTTAAGAACTATAAGGGAAAATGCAGTCACCAAACTGAACGCGCATACCTGGGTATCCCTATTCATGAATGGCTTTCTCAAATCATGTGACAACAGTTGGTAACTGAATGTTTCAACTGATACAAAATGACCCCCCTCCCTTTATTAACCTTGAGAATGCCACCTTTACATTCAGAAACATTATGATAGATACAATAGAAATTAGAGATTTGTAACAATTTTTGTGTCATGGACGACTTGGGGTGACTGCTTATCTTTTTTTTTCTTTTATTTATTTTTCAATGATTCAGACTCATCATTTCCTTACACTAATCAAACACAAAATTATCTGGAGAACTAACCACAAAATGCACAAATACTTGCAATAAGAGGAAAGCATTACAAGAGTTTCCCTAAAAATACAAATTAGATCATAAGGGCAATAAATATATGTAAAATGTAGAAAAGAACAGTGGAGAGAAATACAAGGAAGAAAATTTACACACAAAGATTTACAATACTTTCCCAGGGCTCAAAATGAAAACCGAACAGGATAATTTGTTAACTAGATGAGGTTTTACGGCTCAGTTTCTAACCAATTGGTTAGAAACAGGATAAGGCCAAATGGCTTTTCACAGGACTGAAATTTACCAAGATAACATTGAAGGCCAAACAAAGCAAAATCATAGGGATCATCTACTCAATATGACCAACAAACTTTTTGTTACCAAAGATGCACAAAATGAATATGTTATGAAGAAGCATTAGGACCATTATGGCCCTTAGTGTGGATAAATTTTGGCCATGGTCCACAATTGTTCTGTTATTTTGAGCCCCGGTTTTCTGATTATGGTGCCACTTACTTTCGTTTGCCAGTCTCCTTCTCAAAGATGAGGTCCGACTCCATCTCCCCTACTTCATCTAATGAATAAAATTCTGTATTTTTATATTGTTCTATAAGCGACTCCACTTTACTCAAGGCCCATTTATGATTCGGAGTATTTAATCCAAATAATAGCACTTTTTCTACACTGCGGTTACCATCTTGAGTTAATAATTGTTCAGAATCTGCCGCAAGCGGCTCAGCGGTCATGTAACAGACCACTCGTACTGTAGTCCTTTTCCCTACATCCTCCTCATACCCTTGAGTGGGGGAGGCATTCATGCGTATAACACATGGCATGGAATCTATTTCTTTCCCCAGCTTGCTTCCTAGCATCTGTCCACTGCTTGACACTAGGGCACATTTTTTGCACCGTTTTTTCAAAGTCTGTGGAGAAAAATATTTAAAAAAAAAAAAAAATTAAATTTTTTAAACTTGAAACATGACAGAAACTTACATTAATCCCCCCAAACTCCTGGTTTGTGAATGAACGAGCCCCGATACTTACCTCCTATCTACAATTGTAACCCTCACTTACCCATGATACAGTCCCTGGCAAGTCTTAATCACACAGCGGAGAATGCCGGCCTCTGACGGAGGGCAGCCTTCCACGTCCTCTTTCTCACTTGCCTTGTCAGAAGCTTTGACATGTAAATTGAGTTCTGAGTGATTTTCTTTTGAAATTGTGGATTATTTTTGTTTTGGAAAGTGAGGGTTTTGATTGTGGATAGGAGGTAAGAGAGGGGCAATGTAGATTCTCTGTTACTGCACATATTGCTTCACTACGCAATCTACATTTATGGCAGGCAAGGCTGTTCTACAAAAGATGTCGCCAATTCAATTAATGTCTCTACAGAACTGTGATAGGTCTCCAGTACTTCAGGCATGAGTCACATGAAACAAGAAATTTACACATCACACTGATTACACGGCTTCACTATTTAGGAGGTACTGCATATCAAAGAAAGAGGAAAGAAAAGGTTAAATGTGCTTTGTCTGAATGGATAGAGCCAGTTCACGGATTCCACTGTAAAGTTCCTGCTCCAATGGAACTAACCACTGTACCCATGTGCACAACCAGCCCTTCCCTCTAGACTCTGCCAAGAGAGTCATGCAGTATTATTTAGTGGCATTTAAAGGTGGTTCTGGGTTCAATCCCCAACCAGGTCATAGCTTTTTATCAAAAGTTTTCTATACAAACTGACCAACTCTTTAACAAGAATTCATACTAAAGCTAAACTCTAAGCCTTTTAATATAAAGACAAAATACGCCCACATTTTGTGCTTGCTTTAAAATTTGAACTCAATTGCCCTTCAACGCCTAATTAAATAAATATGAATAAACTCAATACCCTTTTTGAAATGTGTGGGAGAATAGGACAATGAGGAACGTCCCTTTTCAGGTGATGCAGTACTACCATGATTAATAGAGTGGCATATTCACCAAACCCCTTGGCATGAAACCTCACGACTGATTTACTGTAAGTTAACTATCCCTTTCCTACCAATTGCACTTAATCTAACTGTTTTTTTTGGGAAATAGTAAGCACTGTGCCCTTTTTTTTCCCCTCATGTTCCTCTCAAAAAAGTCACACTGCCCTCATCATTTTAAATCTCCCAAGCTGCACACTGAGCACATTCAATTCAATGATTACCAAAGCTACAGGACATGCTGTTAATGTGGAGTGTTGATAAAAATGTTTGACAGGCTCAATTTCTCACAGGAGAAGTGCGCGATGAAATGGTTAGACGTGTGTGTGGCTACACAACAATGTGCCATACATATCTGTACATGGTATACGATGCTTACCTCCCCAGTCTTCAATGATTTATAATGTTCTAAAACAGCTGCTGGTTTACCCGGCTGGTGAAAACTTATTTTTACTAAGAGTTTTCCATCATCAAAGGAAGAATCTTTGTATTTAACGACAGAACTTTTGTGGAGGACTATAACATCATCTGCGGGTGCCTTGTTGCTCCCTGATATATCCAATGTGTACAGGTAGGAGAGAAACACAAATCCCATCAGGAACGTGTACAATACTAGGAAGAATACAGCATACTGCTTGGCCTTGGGAGAAAAATGATGAGAGAGAAAAAGACGGTACATATGAATGCATGAAATGAATTGCATGGATTCGGTAGGTGACATTCTCTAGCACAATGGCAGTCTTGCTAACCCTGGGATGGGTGTTTCTGGTTACTGTACAAACTGTATGGTAATGAACATAGTTACATAACAGTATGTAGCATGTATATAGCAGCCATATGATGCTTGCAAGGAATACTGTAGCTAGTAAAAATATCCTGAGCTATCACAAACAAAATATCCTGAGATATCACAAACAAAATATCCTGAGATATCACAAACTATGTTCCTTTCATGGGCAACAAGTTATGTTTTTGTGGAACCATATATGCTGTTCACAAAAGCCAAGATGAGCAAGGCAGGTTTATAGGGCATATGAACATAGAGCACTCTCTAACATTTAGAGTTTTTAACAAAATTCATAACCTTAAAGAGGCTCATTGAGTTGACATCGATTATTTTTGGGACAAGTCTGAAGGAAATCATTGCATGACAATGCTTCTAATTAGCCTCGTTAGTCATGTTTCACTTCCTATTGTTACCAAAAATGTGAGAAACTGTATTGTTTTGTGGAAAGGGACTGCATATGATTAATACTACATAATGGTAAAAAGTGTCTGGTCACAAAGTTGTAATAAATGATTTTAATCATTAATTATCCTTGAGGCATTCTTACCTGTTTTTGCATTTCAAAATTAAGACCAAGATGCAGCCCTGTGTTGGCCTAGTAACTCTAACTTTGTATGGGTCATGGTGATGAAAGGATCAGCTAAAGTAGTCTACTGGCCAAATAGGGGTGTAAGTGCAATTGATGGTAATTTGTCTTTCTCAAAAATGTCTCTTTTCTGGACAATATGTAACCACTTGTTTCCTCAGCAAATAATATTTGAGAATGACATTCTATAGGCCTGTACTATAAAACAAAGGCCTAACGTTTAGTCTACCCTCACAAACTGTCACAAACTAGCCAAGCCAGTCCCCTGATCTTCATAATGTCATTTAAGACTACTCACACATGTACTCAATTGATCCCACTCAGTTTTCCTCACACTGCACAGTATAATAACAGAGAACTTGTAAAGCCTTAAAATACTTAGCTACACTCATTTCAGAGAGTTCAGGTATTTATATGTTCAAATGATAATTTGTCCAACTTTTTGCATTTTCCCCCTTTTTCCCTCCTAGCATTCCATAGAAAAAGTTTGTTCAACCTTTTAATTTCCTCTGTAACTCTATTCAGGTAAATACCTGTTACGCCCTGACCCCCAAATACAATATGTCATTCAAACCAGAAATGCCATCCCCTGATGACTTATACCAAAAACAACTTCCTACACTAACATCTTAGTACTGCAGTGCTCAGGTAAACTGTGAATTGTACAACTGTAACACGAGGACACCCAGGTGAATATGCGATAAATATTAACCAGAATGCAAAAATGCATTGTTTCGATGACGTATAAACCTATTATTCCAAATAATGCCATGTCATCCCATTTCTTTCAGTTACTGGCAACATGCTATCTCAAGGTGTTGGAAAAATACAGTTTTGTGTTCATATTTGATCTTGAGAATTCTTGCATTTTGACCTTTTGGAGACCCCAGATGACGATCTTGTAAATTTTTGAAAAATTTTGCTTTTTGACCTGTGGTGACCCAAGATGAAGGTCTTGGGAAGTCTTGCTTTCTGACCTGTGTTGACCCCAGGTAAAGATCTTGGGACCTCGTCAGAAGTTTTTCTTTTTGACTTCTGGTGACCCTAGATGACCTTTGACCCCCACCAAAAACAATAAGGTTCTTCCTTTCAATATGGGGCATCTATGTACCAAGTTTGAGAACTGTGAGTTTCCCTTCTTGAGATATCATGTTAATGAGCAAAGTGTCACAAAAACATGCACATATACACACATACATACACACACACACCATCATGAATGCATAGGTTTCTCTTATCATTGAAACCAAAAACATCCAAATCATCCACTGCCACAAAACAAAAAGTCTATAAGAAGACCCTTAATTGTAATGTAATACTCTTTAGCAGTCATGCATTTGCAGGTGTGATGGAAAAATTTGATATTTAGCTAATAATGGCTTTTGATCACTACTTGCATACCGTGAAATCGGTAACCACAAAATTCCATTAACTTAAAATTTACTAAGGACTTTTGTACCATACACTGTAATATTAAAATTTGATTGTCTGATATGGATGACATATATAACTGTAATAAAACAACAGTTTGGAGATAATGAATACTATCCAGCTTTTGCCTGCAATGCTGGACAAAATATTTCAAATCTTGGTACCCCTCTTCAAATTTGTTTCAGAAGCAAACTGAGATAGGGTCCTGAAGAGAACAGGTAAGTTTCTCGTCACTGAAGAAGGGGTGAAGGGGCAATACTTCTTGCATGCCATACACTGTCCCAATGGCTTACAACATTGTCCATGATTCACTTCTAGCTAGTTAGTCTCAAAATCCTCAACGAAATGGTGGATTGGAGCAAAAGGCGCCGTGAAGATGATGCAAAAACATGAAAATATCAGAACCAAGAAAAATACGTTGTGAGTCATTCCGCTGGCAATGAAGCAAGGGCGACTTATAGCAAGCTGTTTTTTAAGAGTGTAAAGCGCAGGCATGAGCCTGACATTTCTGAACCAGAAAGCCAAAAGGCTTAGAGATTCCTTGCCATATATGATACTGTATATTGTAACAAACATGAACCACCCA
>WURT03126329.1:0-11626 GCA_009936505.3 Holothuria glaberrima | reverse complement strand
TGGCTACTTTACTGCCTTCTTCTATTCGGGATAGTTTTGTATGACAAAATACGTGCGTGGAGTCCACAGAAACATTCCTTGACTATTACCAAAATTTTCCTTTGCTTCCTTTTGCGTTATAAAAGGGCATCTAAGGCTGGCAGATACCTGTACTGATCCAGAGCTTCCGGAAGCTCTGGATCAATTTCATAAAATGGGGCAGTGCTTACAGTGGCATTGCCAGGATTTTTCTAACTGTTTGCCATGCAGTATGTTGTATGATTGCCGGAATGGCGGAGGGGTGTGAGTGAAGGGGGTGATTGAAAATTTTTGAAAAATTAGGTATCCTTTCATACAATCTGGTGCCACATATGCTACCTTTGAAGCAAAATTTTCTGTTAAAAATTTTAATTACTTAGGTACTGAAAAATAAAACCGGTATCAGTAAGGAGGGCCCATGGCCCAACGCTTCCCCCTAAATATGCCACTGAATGCTCGTTACCTGACACCCAAATGATGATATAGAGTATGATGACGAGCACTTTACAGCTATGGTATTTTTACAGTAATTTTGAACGAGAATCCAGAAAAATAACTTCCAGAAATGGGGAATGTGCGGGAGGGAGAGGTACAGGAAGGTGATATTAGACCTCCCTGATAGGTATAGCAGAAGGGGTGAAGGACTAACAAGCGCGGTTCAGAATGCTTTTTCGTCGTAAGTGTATTTCCAATCACCATCTATACGGAAAATAGCTGCACGCGAAGCGCTCGGTAAAAATTTCTGAAAACTGTATTACGGCAAATACGTACTTTCAAGTTCCAACCTTTCACATCATGCTACAAATTAGGTTGAAAGATTCCATATTGATGCAAGACCCCTACAGATCTTTATTTTTTGAAATTGTTGTGATCTCCATGTATTATCACCTTCATAATAGTCATGAGATGGAATGCAAACCGTGACGCATGTGCGCGCAGCGCGCCCAAGCTTTTCGCTAAATAAGATTTCCATGACAAAACCTGCATGCAGCGTTCAGAATATGCATCAAGACACTTTCAATTGCCGAACAAACATATATGCCACTCAAAAAGCCAGTCTTTCAACCGGTAATTTGTAAACAGCTTTGGACTTTTGCTGCTGTGCTTTTCTGCGAGTTGCTATCGGAAGATATTGATAATTAGAACAACATTGCGGTGAGGTTTGAAGCGCGCGACAAATTTGATAGTTTGCGAAGGATTTGCGAAAATTCTGATGGTTTGAGAAACATTTGTGATAGAAAAAGATTACAATAGATCCATCACTCGGTCGAAAACACACCTCACCCTACCCCTACAGAAATCTGCAGCTTAGACGTCTTTTTGGATCATTAAAAAATCTCCTCTTTTCTCGCCTCTCTTTTTCTTTTCTTTCTTCATTTTTTTCTTTTTTTCGTTTTTTTATTTTTCCTAATTTTTCAGTGGGGGGGGGGGGCATGGCCTGCTGCCCCCTGGTTACGCCGGTGGATGTCAGTCACCAATTGCCACTTTTGCTTACCCCCAAGTGAAAGTCATACTTGGGCTGACTTCCTTCACAGAGATAGAGACGGAGGAGAGAATGTGCCAGCTTTGTTGACATTTTTATGGTCGTATGGATCATCTTCAGTATAACCTATGTTTCATGGGTTTGCTGAAAGCATCACTTTTGCAAAATGTACATTGGCTTGATCTAAGGAGCTGCTACTTAGACGGGTTCAGCTCGATATTCATAAGGTTTTTTTATTTGTAAGGGTCATTGTTCATAAGGGTCGTTATTGATAACGGAATGAACGGCAAAAATAAGGTTCATTGTTCATAAGGTTCAATATTCATAATCGAGAAAAAGGTTCGTTATTCATAATGGAAAAAGGGTCCAATATTCATAATCAAAAAGGGTTCATTATTCATAATAAAAATGTTCGCTATAAATAATTTAGGAAAAGGTTCAATACTCATAATAGAAGATAAGGTTCGCTATTCATAATAAAGGGTAATTCGCTATTCATAATCGAAAAAAGGGTTCAATGTTCATAAACTAGAATAAGGTTTACTGTTTCTATTATGAATATTGAACCTTTTTCCCTATTATGAATAACAAGCCTTTTTCTGAATTATGAATAACGAACCTCTTTTCAATTATGAATAGTGAACCATTTTTTCTATTACGAATAAAGAAGCTTATGAACAACGAACCTTTGTGACGATTATGAATAACGACCCATATCAATATTTATGAACCTTATGACTAAAGAACTTACCTTATGAACAATGACTCTTATGGATAAAGAACCTTATGAATATCCGGTAGACGCCACTTAGACAGGGAGCCGCAACTTGGCAGCTTCCTGCTTAGACATAGGGGAGGATCGAGTGCAGCATTTCTCTCTTTAGACATATTTTGTGAGAGTAAAAGAAACATCCACAGTCCCTCCTTGAAATTAAATTGTAGGTCACCAGCCATCAATAATAAGAACAAATTCACCACTTTTCAAATGAGAATTGGCTCCTGTCCATACTTAGACACCTACAGCAGTGTTAACTTTATCCCAGAGTGCATTCTAGAAAGAGGTTCCAGCCAGGGTAGTACTTCCATGGTTGCTGATACAAACATCCCACCGAGACTATTATACTCGAATTTAAACTGCTTGAAACACTTTTATTGATTGATAGATTCACCAAACAGTTCCATGTTGAATGTTACCTGCAAGATGTTACCTGGAGTATTATAACTTGCCATGTCCTGTATAAATGCATTAAAAGTGGCCCCAGAACATCACATATACTCTGATAGAGAAGATTTGGAACAATTTCTCATGTGCACTACGATGATACTACCATTCTGTAAGCTTCCCATTGATGCCTAAGATGGTTGGTTAGTTAGTTAGATGAGGTTTTACTGCCCAGTTTCTAACCAATTGGTTTAAGATGGTGGAAACCACTTTATACTACATGGAGAATATGGTGGACTATTAGCCAAGACATCAAACTTGTAATGCAAGTTAGTTAGTTATTAGATGAGGTTTTGCGGCTCAGTTTCTATCCAAATGGTTTAAGTCGGGCCGGCGACGGCCTTTTTTCCAATTGTGCCTCACTGGCTTATTTTCCATACTCCATTGCTTATGCTGAGCACCGAGCACAATGGCAGAAGGTTCCATTTTTAAAGTCTTTGGTATGACCCGGCCAGGATTCGAACTCCCGACTTTCCGGCTGCAAGTCGGATGCTCTAACCACTTGACCATGCAGTCGGTAATCCAGGGCTGCTGGTTCAACTCCTGCCAAGTTTATTGCATTGTCTCCCTTGGCAAGATATTTATCTCCATTATAAGTCTCCACCCAGGGGTTACCTGTGAGGTAACTTGTTGTGAACATACCTGCAGCAGCACTGAAGGGATTGTCTCTGGGACAAGTTATGGTAAAGCAAGGGTAATTCAGACTTGCCAACTCTCATGGTTTCACCATGAATCTCACGATTTCGGGCATTGTCTCACAGTTAAAATGCCAGATGACACAGTGAAAATCACAGATAAGTTTTCTTATTTTAAGACCAAGGTCAGTGCTTGTAATCGCCATGAGTCCTCACGATTTCGGGCATTGTCTCATGGTGAAAATGCCAGATGACACGGTGAAAATCACAGACAATAAATTTCCTAATTTTAAGACGAAGGTCAGAGCTTGTCATCGCTGCTTAAGTTATTATTGTATTGCAGATGTATCATTTTCAGAAAAGTTCAAACAGTTGGCTTTGTGCATGGTATGTTAACTGTATTAAGAGGGAAGACAAAAAAATTCTCACATTTTCCTAGCTTAGAAAACAGTTTTTCTAATTACGTATGACTTGTTTAAAATCTGCAGGTTTGAGATGTGATTTTCTAGGTTTTCTTGCAAGAACCTGAAGGTTCGCCATTTTTGAGGTTGTCAAGTCTGTTATATGCATGAAGTGCTTTGAGGTGCTGTGGATGGTGATTAATCAAGTTCTACAAAAAACAAAATATACTACAAGGAGTGATTACCAATACAACATTCTCAAATGTCTGTGTGGAACAAAAACACCATGGACCTTTGCACAAGTCAATGTAAACCACCAGCTGTTAATTGCACACATTTCTCAGTATTGTGCACTAAGGCTCCCTTTTGCAAAGTTTGCTTCTAATACGTGCATCTACAACTAAATAAGTGTTATTAAAGGAGCTCTATTTACCAGATTTTGATGGGTTTAGGGTATGAGGTAGCATGGGGTAGGGAGAGAAATAAACTCGGGCCTGTAGCCAGCTCCACATTTTTAGGGGGGCAAGTGTTGTGATTGGGGGGCAAGTGTGGTGATTGGGGTGCATAAAACATTCCACCACATTAATTATTATGCAGTTTCAATTTTCATCTGGGGGCAGAAATATTTTTTTAGGGGGCATTGCCCCAAAATGCCCCCCGGGGCTATGGGCCTGAATAAACTCTGCAGCTGAGTGGCTAAAATGGACATGGACAAACAAGAACTGAAACTATTTTTAATGAGAAAAGAAAAATCCAAACAATTTTGTCTTCATTAAAATCTTTATTATATTTACTTTGCTGAAATAGAAGTACACTGTCATTTTCACAGTTATTCAACATTTACTGAATACAAGTGAAGTATTGTACAACAATACTGACTACCGACAAGCTCACGGCATATTTTGTGTTTACTTTACAGTAGGCAGAATGATCTTCCCTGCACGAAAAGTTTCCCCCTTAAAACATCTCTCATGTTACACTGCAGGCCTGAATTTCATGGCAATTATCTTACAACCTTAAGAAATTGTACATTTTCGTGTACATATTTGGCTGCATTTTAATAAATCCAAACTTTCTAACCCTGATCACACCTGTATGTTGCAAAAAATCATTCAATTTCATATAACATTACTTTCTTGATCCTTGCAAGTGAAATAATGATTGAATTTTGTGAAATGAAGCTACTATCAATGCAGTTTCCTAGTCATTTTGCAAAGTACCATTCCTTTTTGCAAAATTAAAAGTGTGCAAATGATTACTTCAGGAGACCTGTACTTCAAGTTGTCTGAATCCTGCAAAAAGGCATGCCCTGAGGTTTCAGTACTAAAATTTCTCATTCCTTTTCAACCCCAATTTTGGGACATTTGACTAAAATGAGGCTCCCCAACAATAACCATGTATTCCACAGTTCTTGCATATTTCATAAACAAAATTTTGCAGTTATTCCATGATTTCCAAGAACTTTATCAGAAAATGGACAATAAAATGAACCTTATGTCACTGATAGTTCAATCATAATTTTGCTTCCAAATTTGAGTTTCATGGTCTGGAAGGGTAAAAGGGTAAGAATATTCATTGGGTGGTGAGCTTTTACTTTCTAGATTGTACATTTTGAAAAATTACATGACTTCTGTAACATCCCTGCTCTGCGCGAGTCCTATCCAACCGACGGTTGAATACCAGCTCTACAGAACTGAAGTACAACCAGAGCCCTTTTTCACAAGAGTTATGCTTGATCTACAGTTTGATTTTAAAAGGACTATCACAAGTGTAATTCTTAATGAAGCAGGGCCCTAGAGGCACAGGTATTAGAAACTCTTAAATGTACACCTAGTAGCCATGGAAGTTGGAATCCATGTCTACATACTTTATGTACACCTAGGCTTGGAGGCATTAATTTTGGAACCCCTGACTACATATTTTATGAACACATTGGAAGCATGGCTCTTAGAATCCTCATTTACAGATTTAAGGGAGACCTCGGAGGCATATTAACAAGCAGTATTGAACAAAGTCTTAATTCTTGTAGGAATCAGAAAACAACCTTTAATGATCAATGATACTACTAGGTTTGCTGCTTACGTTAGGTATCTTTTGTTCCATGGTGCACTCTACACGAAAAACCACAAAACTCCTTCATATGTAGATCAAGTATTGGAACTGGTCCAGCTATAGATCTATCAGACTAAAACAGCCATTTTGTTGTACTGTGCTCAGAGACAATCAGGCTGGTAGCCAGGTTAGGGTAATAATGAGGGGGGAGGGTAGGGGGTGAGGGGAGGGTGGGGAAGCTTGCTGCCAGTGAGGGCAGGGACTGAGATATGCTAAAATGCATCAGGCAATAGAACTTTTAATTTTTAGAAGGGGGTTGGGTGGGGCACCATCCTTACCCTCTCATCCCAACCACAATTTTAGCTACCCAACGGCATAAAATCCACCTGACTTTGACCTAACAAGGGGGTGCAGATTTTAACATGCAACCTTTCAATAATAAGTTGTACTGCTATACATGTATCTGCCTTCATTCACCACATCAGTTATGTTAATTAGAATACCATGGCACACTTGAGATGCCTAGATTCGATGTTACTTGTATAGCAGGTTTCCTTTTGTGAAGATATATTACATAAAACTTTTGTGCACCACAAAATGACTTCACTACAATTACTATCTTTCTCCTGAAACACATAAATATTTACGTAACAATCCAAATCAGTAAAACATGGCTTACTATAAACTAAGTTTTCTGTAAGCAGCAGTTGTTGTTCTATGATATATGATTTACATGGCAAGTCAGACACTAGACATATCCAGCTTGTTACATCAACTAAGAAATATACAATAAATTGTAAGGTATTCTTTATGTTGAATTGGACCAAAGAAAAAAAAAAAGAAAAAAAAAATGCCATAAACAGTCAAGTTTAACATGGTGGGAGTCATTCACCCCTAATATCAAAAGAAAACGAAGTCCAAACTTTGGCAAAATGGAAAGGCAAGGAAATATAAACAGAAAAGTTTTCTTTTATTTTCAGTTGTCAATGACTGAGTTTGGTATTCTTTCAACTTCTGCCCAAACAATGCATTATCCCAGAAAACAGCTTTGAGTCATGCACTGCAAACTGGCTCACCTACAAACATGAGATTGCACATTTTTCCTTTTTGAAAACTTTCAAGGGACAACTCTAGCAAACCTTTCCGAAGATAAGCTGCACCTTTTCTCCACATAGATTGGGGCAGATAAAAAAGGAAAAAAGAAAATAAAAGAGGTGGTTGTTGGGTGGTGTAGATGAAGGAATCCAGAACACGTGCAAGTTGCTTATGTTCATTATCCTTTCATGTCTTCCATCTCTAAAATGGCTTTGAAATCCTTAATTTTGATAATGTGAATGAGCTTATGTTGCAGTAAATAACAAAATTGACTTTCTGGCCAAAAGATATATTTTTTGTAGGTTTCTTTAGTAATATATATGGGTACTGATGTGATGTACTTAATAAATGTTGACCGTATTTATTAGAACTAGTTTTGTCTCTGCTAGTACGAAAACCAATGTCTGTGATCCTGGACCCACCTCTGAATGCAAGGGCTGTGATTTGTTCTCAACATGGGGGGGGGGACATGACCCCATTTTCAATTAATTTACTGTGCAAAAAATCAAATTCAACGGGCAATTTCTCAAATATGGGGGACATGTCCCCCTGTCCCTGCAACCCCCCGGGATCGCCGCTCAAGTCTGAACGATCATGGGCAAAGTAATGTAAATGTCCCTGTAATCTCAATATCAACAATTCATGCAGCTTTACAACAATGAAACCAAGTTATAATTGTGCCTAATATTCAATTAAAGATGCACTGGTGCCCACTTAGATATTACTGACAGAGCAAACACAAACAACACCATAAGGTTGAGAGCCTAGGTTCTGAAGTTGCAGCCCGGAGGTCATTTGCAGCCAATCATGTCCATTGATGTGGCTCGCTTAATACTTGTGGGGCCATGAAAATTTTTTCCTTTTTTTCTTTCTTTTAAATGCAATTTCCTTAGTGCAATCTAGAGCCCTTCGGGTGCCGCGTTTTCTTCCATAATCCAGTAGCAAACTGGTGATAAAGACATGGTGAATACAACAGTCTAGTCACAAATTTAAGCTTAATGTAGGATTTCCTCCAATCTAAAGCTTTTGGGATGCCAATTTTTCTCCCACTCTGGCAGCCCACATAAGGTAGACGCTGGGCTCTAATAGCAAATTTGTGTTTTAAGAGCAAAATTTTCAACAATCTAGGGTGGATTATAGATACCAAGTTTTTTCCCCATACTAGCAATACACGCATGGGAACTACGGTCACAAATTTGTGTTGCATAGTGCATTTTCTTACTGTCTAGTGCATTTGGAATGTCAATGTTTCTCACCTCATCCCAAACCCTGGTGGGGCTGAGGTTGGCTTTGAACCCGCAGTGCCCCCATTAAAGAACCATTACCCAAATCGAGAAATTCCTAGATGTACCACTCTACCTGCTGTGACACACTTCGGAGACTCGTAGGTTTGCCCCCGAAATGAGCCACCTCTTACAAACCTTGGATTTGCCTATGCTGGCTACTGCAACAATGACAAATGCAAGGAAATGTGGTGCGGCCAAAACCACTCGACAACCTCTGGTTTAGAGAGTTAAGAGAAATTTAGAAATATGGTGCACTGACTGAATAAATCAACAAGGACATCTAAAACAAACATGTCAGCCTGGTACTGTGCAAGTCTGGTAGCATATAGAGGTAGTTGCAAATTCTGTACTCGTGCAATAAGTTTAGAATCAACATATTTAATGAAGTGCTTCAGACACTATTAAATACAACAAAATATGAATTTGTCTCAGCTAAAGAGATACGAAACTCTTCAAAGTATGTATCTCTCGTTTTTTTCTCTCCATTCAGCTTTATGAGATCAAATTTGCATACTCCACACACTTTCTGCACCTATTTTGCATATTGTAAATATACATATTTTTTCCGTTTTTTTTTTTTTTTTTTTTTTTGCTAAAATGAACAATAAAAATTAAGACTACTTTTGGCTGTTTCTTAATTTCACATAAATTTTCTCTTTTATTTCTAGAGTTACCTACCCTGATAAGGTCTTGAGGAACACATTCTTTGTACATACAATATTTACATATAAAGTAAAGAGGCTCTACCGAATACTTGCTTCTTGCCTATATCATTTTCAATGAATTTTAATTTTTGTTTATTAATTTATCTTTTTGAAACTGAACATTGCAACATTCATTTTTTGGAGTGCCTTATTACATTGCCAAATTACGCTTAATGAGACATCATTGCGTGAAACAAGTGGTTGAAAACTGCTCTCCACAGTTCATATCCACATGGTAACAATAATATACAACTTTATCTTTCATATTTTCTTTGATTTATTATTTAAACTTTTGAGCACAACTCTTCCATCAATTTGATTTCATTCTAAAAGATGTATGCCAAGTCAGGAGAAGGCATTTATGTCTTTTCAAGACATATTTTCTCCTGAGTTGCAATGATGTTGGTGCCTGTTCCATGCCCCTCCCTTCTCCTACCCTCTCCTTCCTTCCTTCCCCCAAAGTTTGGTCACAGGTGTGGTTTTTAGTCTGTACTTAAGTTGCCCACTAAAGGTGTGCAAAGACCACCTACAACTGGGACCAAGCTTAAACTATCTGGAACCCGAGTCAGTTTTGGGTGATCTCTGATATTTTGGACCAAAGGTTGGGTGGTCTGAATGCCAAGTGACTGACATCATTTTGGTCTCAGATGGTCTATCTACTTTAGACCCAAACTGAGGAAAGCCATAACACCCGACAATTTCACTCCCAAAAATGAAATGCCTTCTTTTTCAAGGAATGATTATCTGTATCCACCATACCAAAATGTCTAGACCATAAGTTATAGTCCTTTCACTAGAGAAAACATGAACTCCCTGATTGTTTTCTTGTAAGTTTTGTGCTTTTTTAGTTTGCATATTATGGAGATTTTTTTCAACTATAGGCCCTATACTTGTCACTCCATGGAACCTTGCTTTTGTTTTTTTTGGAGGTTGCACTCAGATGGCATCAGAGCTTCATTGGTTTGGGTGATATGGCTTACCCCCAAACTGACACTGGTTTAGTTTTGAGTGGTCTGAGTATAAGGCTTGTGCAGTCTCAAGTGGTCTCAGTTGAGTTCAAATCAATGATTGGGTGGTCTACACACAAAAACAGACTAGAACACACTTTACTGCTCGTCTTTTAAGCAAACCCAACTCTTAGACTGCGATAAGATTGGATGAAAACCATGCAACATTTCTTTTCTTTCTGGAAAGGAAATGATTTGCTGCACTGCAGAAACATGTTACTGAAATTGGGAGGGAGGAGGGGTTGTCAAAAAGCTGAGAGGGCACATGCCACCTAAAACACTGGCTGTTGTCCCATTCTCTTCAAAGAAGAGTATATTCTCCCAAAAAGTTGGAATGGTTAAAAAGCTCACAGATTTGATGACTTAATAACCTATTGGCTCAAATGGTAACCAACCTTCCTACTCACCAACAATGCCCCTGCTTACCCCCTTCAAGCTGTCGAGCAACATTCACTAACATCAGAGTTGTTTGGTGATGAGATGAAAAAGTGATAGCTGTTTGTGAGTTGCTCCTCTTAATAAATCCTTTACAAAGTGCAATCCCTGGAATCTCCAGTCAAGGGCTTACCAGCACACATACATGCTGAACCTGGTCACTGTATGCAAGATACTATGATTCCCAAGTCCCCCAGGTGTAACCTGTTGGGAGTGTGGTGTAAACGGTTTCACTCCAGGTCAGTTGGTGGTACGTAGGTAAAACCCATGAAAGCATTATCAGCTTCCTGCACACTGGCAGATATATTTGCAGTACACGACTTGCCTACTGAGTTAGGGACTGGTTCTCGTACAAATTCTGGGTCAATATTTTTGAAGTCAAGGTCACCGTTCTGTAAGAAAACAACAGATATAACAAGATGTCAAGTAGTGTGTAGCCAACAAGTGGGCATATAAAATGTATCACATTTGTGCAGTCATTAATCAAACCCTTGAATTTTCATGCTTTTGTTTCTTTTTGTTTTTCATTTCTTCCTGAAAAAGAAGCCTAAAGGATCACTTGTCAATGACCTTTGTAACATATGGGTAGCACAGTCCTTTCAGTGACCCATTGAGTTGAGTATTACATTGCCCCTTGAGTAGTGCAGCACATTGCCTTGAGGAGCATCATGCCATGGGTAGCACAGTGCTGAAGTGCCTTCAGTACTGTAGTACAATGACTTGGGTAGCACAATGCCTTCAACAGCACAGTGCCTGGATGTGTATGCATGGACCATGACGAGCATTCACTCTCTATTCTACATTGACATTACAATACAATGTTTGAGGTTACAAGACACTTTCTCGTGGGAATCATCTAGTCTTTGTTTCACTGCTTCATTTATGTTGACATATTTAACAGACCTCCGTGAAATGCTTAACATGGACAAATAGGTACCCACACTTAACAATAACTTTTGTTGAACCCTTCATTTCAATTTTGCTTTAGCACTGAAGTAGGCACCCCACCCTCTCACTTATTCTAATAATGGACACTTTGAAAACTGTGCTTGTGTTCAAATTTCCATTCCTTGGGTGAGATATTTGTACCACTCTTGTACAACGAGAGAAATACATATGTTTCATTATTTTCAGTACATTATACTTCCTCTTGGCAGTTAATTCCACTCTTGAATGCTTCTGTTTCATGATGGCCCTTAACTGCATGGTGGCCTAATGGTTTAGGTATTGGACTTGTGATCTAAGGATTGCCGGTTCAAATCCCGCCTGGGTCATTGTGTTGTGTCCT
>WURT03126298.1:0-11627 GCA_009936505.3 Holothuria glaberrima | reverse complement strand
TCAAGTAGGATAACTGTGTGGGATCTCATGCTTGTCATGTGGGTGACTCATGCTTTTTACAATGTATCATATGGCAAGGAATCAATAAGCCTTTTGGCTTTCTAGTCAGATACACTTTATCTCCTCCCCCTGACTCCACCCCCACCATCCTGATCTATTAATGCAAGCTGATCGATTAGCTGACCACAACTTGATGGGAAGTACTATTTTCAGGTACACTACATTCCCCCCCCTCCACTTGGGTAATATGTAATCTACCAATCTTTCAAAAACTGGCTCAGGGAAAGGTCTCAGTGTTTCCATCTTCATGTGCAATATTTGTCCTTAAATGAAGGTTTGGTTTCATTCCCAACAGCTCCCTCCAGAGACCAAAGAATACACCATAGCGGCCTATGACAGCGGAAGCATCATCATTGTCATCAAGGGTGAAGCCTCTGCCTCCTCTCCCTCCATACCACAGCCTTTGTCCTTGGTACGTGGGTCCATCTTCTTCGTAGCAGCTGACGAACCTGTTCACTTGAAGCTGGATTCTAACGAAGGTTTACTAGCTTTTAGAGCCTGCTGCCCTCTGTAGATTAAGCATGACTTGTTTCTCAAATTGCGACGTTTGGGAATCAAAGTGTGTATTAAGCCTGACGTCTTTATGCCGTTATTCTTTCAAAAAAGTTATTTGTGCTGTACTGTGACTACTTAAAACTCCAATTTAGTCACTATGAGATCCTGTTTGATTGAAAGGACTTTTCAGCTTTTACCAGGATTCCTACTTTTGCAGCTGATTGGTTGAAGTAGGTGACAAAAAGCCCATCCAAACACCTCAAGTGTTATGTCGCAAGATTTTGGTTTTAGAAATTATTTAACCATAACTTTACTAATTATTGGATTATTTTCTCCTTAAAATTTGATACCAAATGTCACATCATTTGCCACACACAGTGTATGATATGATTCTGCTACAGGTTTAGATGTGTGTCAGGTAAGGGGGTGCGGGGAGGGGGATTGTGTGGATTGATGTATGTCATCTCCCCTCCCCCTTCTTCATACCTTCTTCTACAACTAAACTAATCTTTCCTAACATTCCATTTTGTAAAAATATATTTAACTATTTGTAGAAAAAAATTAAATATTTTTAGGAGAGGAGCATTCCAAAGCTGTCCTTTTAGGAACTGAATACATAGCAGCTGCTGGAAGCAAGGAAAGGGTAGCACCCAGGGGTGTGTTTTGATGCATGCTGTGTGGAACTGTGTATATGTTTGTGAGATGGGTTAAAGATGTGATGAAGGTATTAAGTAGACTAAAGGGAAATACTTCATAATTGTTTAGTGTTCTATCAGCAATGTTTCCCTAAAAAGGCAAAACAAATAAGAAAAATGTGCATTTTTTTTTTACAAATGAAGTAAGATGTTCTTTCCTCATGACAAGTTAGTATTGCTGAAATAATTCTCTGAACACAAGGTTAAACAGAAAAGGACATTTTGATGGTATTCATCTTCAAGCAAGTCGGTACAGTGACCTTGATGAGTCACAGCAGCTTCCTGATTTCTAATTTAAGGTAATCAAAATGTGACTCTACTCAAGTACCAGACCATATCTGTGTAACCTCATGATTAAACTTGACCAAAGCCATTTTGACTAAAAAACACAGGCTTGAACCTAGCAGAATTTTAGATTGAAATAAACTTTTGCAAGATTGGTCTTAAATATAATGCCTGCCAGGTTTTCATCATTCTTGTACAATTCATGTTAAATACCTACCTCATGTCCCCTTTTCACTTGACAAAAATTATCTCGGTTGCTTTGTAGTATTGTATATTGTTATTATTTGAGACCACTGTAAATGAATAAATTGTGTGAAGATAAATTGTGTGACTTCATAGTTCAGGGATTTAGAAATGGTCTTCTCAAGAAATTTATTGGTCATAAAAGATGTGGTTAAATTTGAGAGGTGCTGATTACAAGTTTACAGTCTTATTTAAGATAAATGGGGTGGTAGGGGGAAACAAAGGGAATAATTACAAAGCTGTATCTTTGATATGCTTAACAATTTTTTCAACTGCTGAAAGAATGATTTTTTTTTTTTTTTTTTGGTTACCTCAAGGTTTTTTCAAATAACTTTTTTAAGATGGGAGTTTCAGTGTAATGAAAAGCTTACAGATCTCTGTAGTATGTAACTTGGTTAGTAGCATATAGTGAGTGGCATAAATATACAGTTGAGCCATGGCTGAGTATATTTTTTGATAGCAAAATGTTGGAGGTGTAAGATGAAGCTCAACGTAAGAGTTGGTTTTGAAAATTACTAATATCTGGCAACCATGTTACCTTGATTAGGTTCAAAATAATACTGAAATTTCTTAATTTTGTTGAAGGCAACTGATATCAGCCATTTTTCTGCTTCAGTGAAATAGTAGTGTGAAGATTTTAGAACTACTTGTGACCTTTAACCTCATGGAGGGAAGCAGTACAAGTGACCTATGTCATGAGTGTATTTTGAGAAATAAGGTGCCATCTTTATGGCTTATTATGTTTCAAGTATGCTTACAAGATTAGTGGGTAAAATGTTATGGTAGTTGTGGTTGTTAAACTGTTGGGTAGTACAGGAGATGGAGAACCGGGGGGGGGGGGGGGGGGGGGGGGGGGGGGGGGGGGGGGGGGGGGGGGGGGGGGGGGGGGGGGTGTGCATTTGGGTGTCTTGTGTTTGTTTGCATGTGTTTATACTTTTTTAGTATCCACTTAGCAAAGCATAGTGCCTCATTGGTGTTAGCACTCTTGACTGCTTCCTTGCAAAGGGACCAGAGTGCTGTGGTTGGCAGAAATGTCAGTTTGGCACATGTTCTATTACCTTTTCCTGTGCTAAGACCATGGAAATGTTTCTTTTAGTTTGCCTTATAAATTTGTTGATGAAGTACTTTGTTTATCTTCAACCAAGCCAAAGAGTTGTATTTTTCTTCTCTTGGTTATGAATGCTCAAGGTTTAAAGTTCATGAGTTGAGCCAGCTGTCCTGTATAATTATAACTCAAAGACTGTTGAATTGTTAGCAACTGTCGTATAAATCAAAGCATCTGTGATGTTAATTGGGCAAAGTTCCTTCATCATGCAATGGAATTAAGATCAGGCAAGTTAATGATTTAATGAGTTGATCATGAGATTGCTAGGAGGAGAAGTGTTCCGCGGTACATGTTTTATGTGAACAAGCTCCATGGTGGCAACGTGTTATCTCGACCATTCGTTCTGCTGGGTTTGATATAAAAAATGGCATTATGGGAAAATCAGGGTATTCAAGGACATGGCATGATTAGAAACAGTTCTTCAGGAATAGAATTATGGGAAAGTACTGTCATTCATCAATGGGATGAATGGAAAATGTCAAAATGGGTAATGACATGATGGAGGGGTAGGGGTGGGGAGGGGTTAATACTGTCATGTGCAGTTTAGTGTTGTGCCCCTCAATATGGCACTCAGGGGTAAAATCTTGGTCTGCTAATGCCATAGAGTAAAACTATCAGTGTGTTTGATAATTTAGCATTGCTCACCTCATTGTAAAGAGTGTAACTTGGTGATGGTCTGTTATCAGTTTGAAACCTCAGTGTAAAAGTATGTCCTCTTGGCATAGAATAACAAGACAGTAATTCCGATTGAGACTCGCCTCAAATGCTTACGTTGCACGGAGTGACAGAGCATTTTTTGCACTTCACAACAGTACTTCGTTTTAATCAGGGAGTTGAAAGACGTAGCATTCCAGAGCAATACAAACATTTTGTTCAAGAGTTTTACGTCCTCATGAAGTGAAAATGCAGTGGACTCATGAATAGTCCTCCTGAGAGGGAGCTGTGGTGTTCTTAAATCTTATTAGAGGATGATTTTAGCATGAAATTAGTGAAAGAATACTATGCAACTTGTTGGTTTTATTGTTGATGTGTGATGTAATTGTCTGGAGTATCAGGGTACATTAGGTTGGTATTGTCGGTTTAGCTTGTTATTGTCGTTATAGCTTGTTCTGGGGTAAGGGTTATGATACATTAGATTTATGTTACATATTTTAAGTTGTACAAGACTGCATATGCTCTTGAATTGATCATAATATTGACTTTGCTAATATCTTGGCCCTGGAATTTGGTAAGGTATATAATGTGGGTAAATCATATGTACGATTTATGTTTATTAGAACTGTGAGACTGTGCTTAAAAGAGCTCATACTCTCTTGGGACTCAACATTACCAATTTTACTTGGCCTTTAGGTAGCCATGTATGGTTGAGACTAAGTCTAACCTTCTCAAGTAAGGGTTCAATAACATCTTTGGCAGATGGCATGTACGGAGTTGACCTTTGACTCAGAACAAGTAACTGTTATATTGCATCTTGCATTAAAAATGTTTGGGAGTTCAAGTAAGGAGAACTAATTTTCCCATATAGGCAATATAGGTGTATTTGGAGGTGCAGGGGCAGCATGCCACCCCTCCCTCAGTGCCAGACATTGCTTTTTGGGGGGGGGGGCAAAAGTGTTGTCACAATTCTTTGCCAGTTTGCAAAAATTTGGGGGAAAACATCTGCTTTTTGTGAAATGTCCTCCCATGTGCATGTGTTATCCAAAACGTGTTTTCACCTTCCTAGATTGTATTTGACCATCTAAGAGCGCCCTTTACCCTTCTTAAGGGGGGTATGGTCACAATGTCTGATATCTCACTCAGAGGACAAATGGCATTTATTCTTACATTATACCCAATTGAGAACATCAATTGAGAGTGTCTGCTTTATCCATGATGCCCCAGAAAGAATCAAACTGTAACATAGCGACCAGTGAGTCGTCCAGCACATACGTTCACAGATTTGTGGAGGGGGGGGGGGAGGAGGGGATTGTTATGAAGTCATCACTTTTTTACTGGCCAGGCCTCGCAAGGTCATCTTTGGGTTAAACCATTTGCTTGTAAGAAAGGTGGATCAATGCATCTTACACCCACTTGAGATGTGTGTGTATCTTGTTTAAGTGTCTCATCACATTGCTAGAGGGAAGGTTGTTTTTGCATTTACCGCTAGACAAATTTTGCACTCAAGACTCTGACAAAAATGGTGCTTTTAATCATGATTTTGTCTTTATTACTCTTGATTTGGTGGTATTCACTGGCAGCATGATCTGCTGAGGAAACTGGGCTAGACATATGAAAATAAAGTTGCTACCTTTTTTCTACTTTGTTTTGTTCCTACAAGTAAACTGTAAGTTTGTCACATGTTTGGTATTGTACAAATCAAGTTCTCTGCTATGGGGGCCTGCAGACTGAAGGTTCTATGGATGTGGAAGGAGAGTGGTTCAAAATAGCTCCAAGAATGGAGTGAAAAGTTTTGGTGAAAGGAAAGTTTTGCATAAAGTTGCTCCTTTTTTCTTAAAATGTTGTCATGGTTTTAATCAGATATTGAGATATTGTCCCCTTCGACTGAACTTTTTCAAATCCTTGAAGGCCGTGTACAGTACTTTAAAACTTAAGTTGAACCTATCAGATCTTTTCATTTTGACTTAACCATAGCATTTTCATGATTCTTTCCCTCTACACAAGGACACAAAGATTGCATTTGCAGATATACCAACAAATTGACCTGTACACATGTTACAATTCCTAGGCATTTGTCTCCCTTTCCCTTAAAAAATTTGAAAAAAAAAGGTATACCAAGCAAAACAAACCTAATGTATTGAATGTTTTCAGGTATTTTTATTCAAATTGGGGCATTTAGTGTTTGTCCTTTAAATTTCTTGTTGGGATAAAGTGGGAATGTCAATAAATGTGTGTGTGGGCTTGTCATGAAGATTTGTTGGCATTAAGGAATTAAGTTTCAAAATAGAAGTCTGCCTTGGTACATGTTTAAATCTCTGAGGGAATTTTAGACACTTCCATTTTTAACATCATCTTTGGTTGACAGTGGTTTTAACATCTCTAATTGTTGGAGAATGCTCCTGGCATTATAAGTAATGACCCTCAAAATTAGCTGGTATCTTTGGCAGAATTTCTTGAAAAAGTGGTTCACAGTTTTTTAGATGTTATTACTGAAAATTCTCGTGAAATTTGTGGTACAATCAAGGGTGGCATGGCTAGACTTGGCCTCTCATGATGGCAACCCTTTGTCAATATTTCTTTGATGCAGATCACAGCTATATACACTGATAGATAAGGTTTTCGGCAATTTAGATCTGGTATACATGTCAGGTTTACAAAAGAAGGATGAAAATGGCAAATGTGTAACCAGAATTGGTCTGCAATTGATAAGTCAAACAATACTGAAGTTCTTAGAACTGAGTTAACCTTGACAAAGGGTGGCATAAGGTTTGCGCCATGTAATCTGGTACTTGCAATACGAGTGCAAGATACTTTCTAGGCAAGGAGCTCAGTATTGAGGGACCATATGAGGATTTGAAGTGAACCATGAGGAAATGATTGGAGCATTTAGTTTGAAGGCAGAGGCAAAGGGTTTATGTAGAGCAAGGAGTAGGGGAGTAGAAAGGGTTTAAGAGGAGGGGGAAAGGGTTTAAGGGGAGGGGGAAAGGGTTTAAGGGGAGGGGGATGGAAGTTGTCTCAGCTGTTATGATGTCCCTATATAAATACTGCAGCATGCTGGTAAGGGCAGGCATCTTCCATGATGTGAAGAAAGGTTTGCAATTCTGTCATTGGTGGGACAATGGAAGTTAAAACTTTGTCATAATTACTCCCACCCCTGTTACCAATAGTAACTGCTTTCCAGAATGATATATGGTGCTTATCTATTATTTGGTGCATTTAAATTCAAAAAGACCAATTTTTAGCATAGAATATCTCAGACATGGGGTGCAGTCAAGTCACAACACTTCTAGTGCTATCAGTATAATCTTCCTTCTTCATTTTTCAGAGTAGAGTACCAACCCGTTCAATGCTTTGCCAAGGACATATCTGACCAATTTTCATATTAGCATTGTTCCATTTTCATGTAACAATTAAAAAGCACATTATGGCATGCCGTATTAATAAAGGTGATTTGTTTTCAAGTTTTCTTCAAGTTTCTATAAATAGATCATGTTGATCTGAGGTAGCACTGTGCTAAAACTTATTTTTGAGAGTCCATGTTCGTAGTATTTATCAAGTATTGTAGTGATCATGGATTTTAATTAAACTTTGTAGTGATTATAAATAAAATATGAAAACTATGCAAAGTTACCATGTGAATGTTGTCTTTCTGAATTCTAAAACGAGTCAAGGATGTTTTTTTTTACAAACATTAAAACATTAAAACAAACTAGACAGTAATTGTGAGATGTGTATCATTCCCTCCTCTACTTCTGTCCTCCCCCCTCATAAGTATTTAGACTAGAAAATTTGTTACAAAATCATCTCTTTATGCCAAAGTATAGTTAAAGATTTACCAAACTTAAAAATTAGCCTCATCTCACTTTTACACAAATTGTATTAAACTCATCTCATTCTCTTCCCTACGTTTCTTAGACCAGTGTGCCCTGGAACTTTGTCAATCAGCCAGATACATCTCATAGAAATTGAAAAGATAGCTAAAAAAGTTGAGCAAATTGAGATCTAATTTCTATTCTATGGAACAAGTTGGACAGGTGTCATGAGAATGGGCCAACTTTTGAACATGTCCCATCTGGGTGGGGTCTTGCACTAGGACATGGGAAGCCAGCAGGACTTCAACAAATTTTATTTGTTCTCAGTGGATGAGGAAAGCACATTTAATGTCAAATAGTTGTAGTAGGGTTTGGCAAGTTGATTATGTGAAGTATATTTCATATGGTGGGTCCATTATTTTCAGCCAATATAGAGGTAGAGATATTTCCCTCACAACTCCTCATCCCGCCCCAGCCTCTTCCTGCTTCCCTTATGACAATTTCCAGCCCAACAACTTGCACCCTGGATGAATCCCACACAATAGGCTATGCCCACTGGTAATTCCCATCCCAGGACAAAATAAATTTTCTGTTGTGGGAAGTCTGAGAGATAATTGTCATATTTGGTCATTGTCTTAGATGGGAAATGTCCAAGCAATGTTGTCTTTCTTATCATGAGGTGTCACAGCTTAACGAGTCACTATGTTCTTAACAATCCTGTGACAAAATTAGTGTCATGTAACCATAAAAAGCCACAAATAGCCCTAAGAAAATGATTGCCAATTTTTCAAGCTGTAACTACATTAAAATTAATTTTAAAGCAAAGGTTACAAGTGTTTTCAGATGGCTAACCTACTTTGCAAATTCACTGCAGGTTTGTTCCATTCATTTAGAGGGGAACTACGAAATGAAACAGAGAGGCATACCCGACCTCATACCAGGGAGTTCAAATAGCAACTCCTTGCTCATACATGGCTATGTCGGATAAATGCTTCCTATATTTCTGTCAGTGGAAAAGAAACTAAGTTTGTCTTAAATCATCAGAAATGGGGAAAAAAAGAAGAGTTTTAATAATAATGTATGTAAATATGTGCACCTCCCTTCCCTTTCAAAGTTAAGTGATGAAGTTACAAAATCAGAGGATGTTAGAGGCCGGGCAAGGGAGAATAAAAAAATGAATTGTACAGGGATCACTTGAGCCACTTGTAAGTTTGTCAGCGCTCTGCGTAATCCAATTGATCACTTAAATCAACCTTGCCATTAGCCACATACTGATGAAAGCCCACTATCTATTTACAGTATACGCATCCCTGCGTGCGCTCCGTTTGTTTATGCTCACCAGTGTCATTTATCATCTGAGAGAGAGAACAGAGAACATATGAAAAGAGGAGATGGAGACAGCAGGAGAATTCTTAGATTATCAATCTATACCACATGCAGTGTCCATGATCAAGACTCAATCGACTCTTTGTTCTCAATGTATACATGAACAGAAACAGTTCCATTAAGCAGAGAGAGATAGAGTAGCAGAATCCACGTAATGAAACACCATCTCCTAGTATTTTTATGTTCGTACCCTTAATTTGGTCAAGTGGCATAACATTCACCACACATCATACAGCTTAAAACCGTTACGAAATTACACACCCGTGACCTATTGCTTATAATGGATGCTCTTAACCTAAATAAAAAGTCCGTTGGTTGCATAGTGAGATTGTACCAGCTGATGGCAAATCCATCCGGTAATCCTCGACTGCAAATTAGTATGACGAATGACCGCTACAGTCTGCCATGTTACAAGCCAGAGCAGAGAGCTTGGATAATTACCCATGATGCAAGAGTTTTAAACTAAAGAGCTGCCTATTCTTCAACCTCAATGATCTTTTCCTTGTATTAGTTTTGCAATTGTTATACAAGGAAATCACTGAAGGAATTTAAAACAAAGGAGCATTAGGTAGATATGACATTTCTTGCTTTTTCATTTCAATTTTCAAAGAGTCGGTGAATTTAATTTCAAGCAAATATGTATACATTTATTCAGAAGGTCTGTGTTTCTCCCATATAAGTTACACACAGTACTGAAATTGCACGAATGTTAAAAAGCCTCAACTGAGTCAACAAGGGTTATGTTGTGCACAGTATCTGTTAATGATATGCACTTTAGGAGGAAGAAAGGATGGAGGGGGGGGGGGAGGATATAACAAGGTAACTATTATGGGCATTGTTGGGAGCCCTACTTTTCACCATCAAAAGTCTGAAGGTCAATTTTTTTTCTCATTTTGTGACTTTTAACCATTATATTCATTTATGAGAGCATATGCTGTCATAGAAAGCTTATAAACAAGCACCTGTCCTTGATACATAGGATATAGGATTCATCATGCCAATGGAAATAAAAATTTCTTGCTTGTCTATAAATATGTGATTTGAATCATCTTGAGAATTGAAGGAGTAATACTTGCAGACAAACAGACTGATTTTTATAGGGCTAAATCAAGCTTTTCTTTTTTTGTTTTTCAAGAAGAATAAAGGTTTGGGCCACTGTTTGTACCGGTGTGTAGTAGATGGATTGTTGTTGAACTACTAAATGTTTGAAGGCAAGCAAGGCAAGAGACTAATGTGTCTCATTTCTGTTTTTTTTTTTTTTTTTTTTTTTTCTTGCAAATGAGAACTTTAAATATATCTTAGTTGTCTTTAAATTGTGGTTTCTTAACATGTAATTGGTACTGCCTTTCTTTGTATAAAAAGGACTCACTGCAAACCTATTATTATTAAACTTGGTCAAGGATAAGTAAAGCTTCTATTAAGCTAGGCTTGCATCTTTGACCATTATGACAAAGGGGGCTTGGATTTAGCACTGATGTATTGGTATCAGTCCCTTTTTGAAGATATTCTCTCTAGACTGGTTTGACTATACTAATAACCTTTTACTCTGAACTCTCTCCTATGGACATCAGAATGTTTTGTTTATATGCTACCCTTTTGAGATGCATTTCAAAAGTTCGCAGTAGGACCCTCATTCTCTCAGAGGGGGGTGGCCAAGGATTGGTGAATTAGCCAACAGCTGGTCTTCTCACGCAAATGTTCCAACTTGAGCAAGTCCAACCAAACCGGTAAGGCTTGGTTTGCTTGTTCTTTTATATAATAAACAATGACCATTTTACTTTTATCGTTTCATTCTAACGTAAACAAACTTTGTGCATTTTACACAAAAGAAGTTCTGTTTACACTTTTTTGAATGAAATACCAAAGAATATAATCATTGAACATTCTCAAGTACATACTAGCCAAAAAGAAAAAAGAAAGTAAATAAAAAAATAAACAGTGAAATTAAGTTATGAAATATGACAATATGACATTGATGACATCATCAGTACAATACACTACTAAATTTGGTAAATTTCATGGGATTTTTCACCAATCAATTAACATTAGATGTGAAATCTTGACAAGGCATGCATATAGGATCAAGTTTGTTGGAAATGTACAAAAAAAGAAGGAAAAAAAAAAACAAAAAAAAAAACAACAAAACTGGCCACTCTGTGAACCATCAGTTTCTATATACCTGTAGCTATATGAGACAGACACACTCTGTCTCGTATGAATATGTTAATATCAATTCATAGCATTGTTTCCAACAGCTGTCTTTTACAAAAACACCAACATTTATACATGCTCAGTACATTATGCTGACATGTGCGACATTGAAAAAAATGAAATTTTAAAATTTTTTTCATACAATTTTACACTTTCTTGAAATGAATATGTATTTATAATATATATATATAATCTACAACAATTATATAAAAAATGATTAAGAATTATGAATTTTATGAGGAAGAGTATTTTCTTTCACAAATAACTTTTTTTTTTAAAGGTAGCAATTCTAGCATAAAATTCTACATATACAATAAAATAGTAGTGATAAAACTCAGTAAAAAGTGATATGACAAGTCTAACCTATGCTGCGATTAAAACAGTGACTTAACCAGGATTTTGTTAACACAGGACAAGATCTCAAACAAGCCTTTGGCCATAAGGTGGGAAGGGGAACCCAAGGAGAAGGGAAATCCCCAGGTTAAGGGGAGACCCCTTTTGCACGTACAACACATAATAAATGCTTTTTATGGTGCCTTATTTATGAAACATTATACCACAGGTATTGAATGTTTGCTTTATTTAAACCCTCCAATGGTGTGCCCCAGCCTTGGGGACTTTTACCCGTCTTCTAATCCCTGCCCATTACCCCCTACCCACCTTTTCAAAACTGTAGCT
>WURT03126276.1:0-11627 GCA_009936505.3 Holothuria glaberrima | reverse complement strand
CTATGTCTCTATACTGGATTCGAACATGGGTAACTGACCAATCAGAAGCCAGCATTCTCAAAAAGTATTTATGAATGCTAATTCAGTTCCACAAAGATACCTTATATTCACTGTGTTGAAAAATTAATGCAGTTTTATAGTGGCAGCTCTCCTCTCACACTTTGAGTCTCCAGCTCTTGTAGGCTGCACTGTGGTCAGGAGTATACATGTTAAACTTGTCTTTAATATGTTTTTGCCACTACTGTATATAAATTGTGGCATTGTAAACGTGTAGAAATTACTGTGTTGTAAACGTCCGTAACCTTCCACAAACTAAATTGAAAAATAATTTGTTCTTGCTGTTGTACTGATTGCCATTTTTCTCATTTAATTGCCATTTCTTGTCACTTTTCACTTTTGTTGTTTGTTTCTTTCCCTATTGGAGTCTGTATGGTTTTTCTCTCAAGGGCATCAGATTTCATTGGACATAAAGGGGTGGGGTATGTGTGTGACAGAATGTAACAATTATATGTTACGTGTATAAGTATGTGTGTGTTCAGTATATATCATGCAGACATACATGAGCATATATGCATAGTATATAGTTTTCATGCATGGGATATAAGGTTAGGGTTAGCACAAAGGAAAATGTCATCAGTTGTGCACTGAACAAAGACTGACAAGCCTGTGTGGGTATGTGTGTGTGTTAATGACACTTTTCTTGTTTACATGCTACATCTCAAGGAGGGAAACTTGAACAGTTTTCAAACTTGGTAGGTAGATGCCCCCTATTAAGAGGAAGAATTCTATTGTTTTTTGTGGAGGTCAAAGGTCATTGGGGGTCACCAGGGGTCAAATCCTGAAAACCTTGTTTACATGAAATCTTAAGGTAGGAAACTTGGATAGATTTCATACTTGGTATGTGGATGTGTTATGGTGAGAAGAACTCTATTGTTTTGGTGGAGGTCAAAGGTCATCTGGGGTCACCAGGGGTCAAAACCTAAAAAAAATTTTTTACATGATATCTCAAGGTAGGAAGGTTGGATAGATTTCATACTTAGTATGCGGATGCATTATGGTGAGAAGAATCCTATTATTTTTGGTGGAGGTCAAAGGTCATCTGGGGTAAAACTAGGAAAACATTATTTACATGATATCTCAAGGGAGGAAGCTTGGATAGATTTTGTACTTGTTATGGTGAAAAGAAGGGCCCTTATTATTTTTGGTAGAGGTCAAAGGTCATCTGGAGTCACTGAGGGTCAAACTCTGAATACTGTGTTTTCAAGATATCTCAAGTTAGGAAGTTTGGATACTTCACATGGTGTTGCATTTAATCCCTCTGAAAACCCCTAGATGAGTTTTTAGATGTCAGAGTCAGCTGAAATCACCAGAGCCAAAAAGCAAAAATTCCCAAGAATTCCCAAGGTCAAATATGAACCCAAAACTGTAACTTTCCAGCACGTTATAATCACATTCACCCAATGACTGAAAGAAACGGGACGTCTTGGCTTTATTTGAGATTTCACATGTAAGTGCCATTCATCGAAACTGCAATACATTTTTGCATTCTGGATATTTTTTTTTTTTGAGTATGGTTTGGCTTTTATTGCAATCACAACAGTTATTATCATTTTATAACTCCATTCCTTTGTATATGCCCTTTTTGAGTATAAATTAATTTAATCCTATAGAAATGAAAGCAAAACTGCAGCAAAGAGACACTGAGCTGCCTTAATTTTTAGTCTTATTACGCGAATATCACACTTTGGTGAACAGTTGTGACATCTTCGAAAACATGTTCATTCATGTCTTCTTGCAACTGAGTCTTTGTTTTATATCATGCAATAAAGAAGTCCTCCTGTATACTATTGGTAAATAATTCACTAACAGTAGTTTCGCAAGGCCAAATGAAACCTGCTGGTTATAACTTCAGTGCAGCTATAGCATCTGTCATTTTATGTAGGAAAAGGTGATTGAAATCCCATCCTTAACTGGGCTAGGAATAACTGTATTTAAACTGAGGTAAGGTAGGTTTCTCATGTTTCATTTGTTTGGCTGGTTCACTGACTAATTTATGGGTGTCTTAAATGTCTTAATATCAGAGCTGTAACTTAATTGGGAGGATATGTTCATTCTGTATAGACCTATACTTACACAGTACATATAAAGGTAGCAGGGTTAGGTGGATATTGAACCATGCCTTATGGTCAGACTTGCTAGCAACAGCTGGTATTATTGATTTATCAAGTTTAAGTTCAGTTTTAATAATATTTATGGTTTAGGATTGAGATACTAGTGCAGTATGTGTTAGGAACTGTATGCTACTTGGTCCAAGTAGTAACTCCCTGGTAAGTAAGTCACAGTGATATTACTGTAGTATGCTAAAAAGGTTCATGTCTGATGTACAGCTTTGTCATATAGCCACATACAGTAGTCCCAACTGATCAATTAGTGAAAACTAGTTTGTGAGCACCTCATGCACTTTCATGTAATATTTTATTGTATTGTATTGTATTGAGAAAGAATATGTAATATATCATATAATATATCATTGTTGCTTGAATTAGAGAATACAGGTTCTTTTTCACTTCTTTTTGATTCCTTGACGTAGTCAGAGGAATCTATGTGATGGTGATGTGTGTGTGTATGCATGTGTATGTGTGTATGCGTGTGTATGTGTGTATGAATATGACGCTTCACTTGTAAACACTCTATCTCAAGAAGGGTAAACTTTATAGGGATCTCATACTTGGCATGTAGATTACCAACATTAAGTAGATGATCCCTGTTGTTTTTGGTGGAGGTCAAAGGTCATTTGGGGTCATCAGAGGTCAAAAGCTCAAAAGCTTGTAAACACTATATCTCAAGAACCATAACTGTGAGGGATCTCATACTTAGCATGTTGATTGCCCCTATAAAGTAGATAATCCCTCTTAGCTTTGGTGGAGGTCAAGGGTCATTTGGGGTCACCAGAGGTCAAAAGGTCAAAACCATGTAAACACTCTCTCACGAAGGGTAACTGTGAGGGATCTCATACTTAGCATGTAAATTGCCTATACTGAGTAAATGATCCCTATTGGCTTTGCTGGAGGTCAAAGGTCATTTGGGGTCAACAGAGGACAAAAAGGTCAAATCCTTGTAAACACTATCTGAAGAAGGGTAACTGTTAGGGATCTCATACTTAGCATGTGGATTGCCCCTATTGAGTATGATCCCTATTGGCTTTGGTGGAGGTCAAAGGTCATTTGGGGTCACCAGAGGTCAGAAGCTCAAATCCTTGTAAACACAATAACTTAAGAAGGGTAAATGTGAGGGATATCTCATCATGTTGATTGCCCTTTTTGAGTAGATGATCTCTATGATTTGGTGGAGGTCAAATGTTTGAGTCACCAGAAGCCAAAAGGTCAAATCATTGTTAAACACTACATCTCCAGAAGCATAACTGTGAGGGATCTCATACTCAGCATGTGGATTGCCCTTATTGAGTAGATGAACCCTTTTGACTTTGGTAGAGGTCAAAGGTCATTTGGGGTTAAAAGGTAAAAAAAGTAAAAAAGTAAAAAGGTCAAAACCTTTTAAACACTATATCTCAAGAAGGTTAACTGTGAGGGATCTCATACTAAGCATGTGGATTGTCCCTATTGAGCAGATGATCCCTATTGGTTTTGTTGGAGGTCAAAGGTCATTTGGGGCCACAAAAGGTCAAAACCTTGTACACATGTTATTGTATGGAGGATAACTGTAAGGGATCTCATACTATACTTAGCCAGTGAATTGTTCATGTATTGTTCATATGTAGCATGTAGATGGTCAAATAGGGTATGTGATCCCTGTTGCTTCAAGTGGAGGTAAAAGGTCAGTTTGGTCACAAGATTTCAAAAGGTCAAAACTGTTAGGCCTAAAAAAAGAAATTGTTTGCCCTCAACCGCCCGAACGTAATTTCTCGTCCGCTCGTATTATTTTTTTTACTTTCATTTTTTGACTTGTGTTATACACAAACTTGTATATTTTCAGACGAAACTTTCTTTGTTCCTAATACAGTTTATACTGAAAAACCTTGCCCTGAATGCAGTTCATATGTTTTGGATATCCAATCGGAAGCAGAACAAATAAAACGCCCCTTCACACGCACCCACACATTCGAGGGAAATCATAGGCCTGCTTTTTCTCCAGGTTCCTGGAGTTAATTAGTTCCTTCACTTCAACACTGGCTAGGCTATGGAGGAATCCCAACATTTGTAAGTAGTTCAAATATACACAATTGTTTCATACTACGAAAATAGAAAAAAGTTTCCTTCAATCGACATTGCCACTGCCAGATGTGTTAGGTTGGGATTGATGTGCTCACTGCCTACGTGAGGGACTGAAATGTGGAAACCTTTCATTCCCATAGGCGTGAGATCCGAGAGGCTTGCAGCATGTGGCTGGGGGAGGGGGATATCAGACGAAATTACTATGTTCTTTCTTCATTTTGATTTGATGGAAACTGAATGTTTTATACGGCAGGTTTAGTTTATGGGATCCGAGTGGGCACACTGCCTTAGTCTGCATCTCACCTGCAAACTACAGTAACATGCTCTGGTCTGAATATAATGCGCATGATAGAAGTCACCATGGCGTGGTACATGCTAGGCAAGTGGGGTCAAAAAAAAAAACCTCCCTGCCTGATGGCATTTTTGGGCAGGTCTGGAGGACAAACAAACAATATATTTGTTTTGGCCATAGGGATCTCATGCTTGACGTGTGGGTGATTCATGTTTGTTACAATATATCCATATGGCAAGGAATTACTAAGCTTTCTGGTTTTTTAAGCTTTATACATAAGGACAGAGGACAAATATAGTAACCCAAATTATGCTTTTTTTCTGTAACACATGCAGTGAATTAGTTTGGGATTTCTACTATGGTAGCAATGGCCAGTATTTATTTATTTATGACATTAGGTGAACAATGGGTTAGAGTCTGAAGACCAACCTCTTCTTGTCAATCACCAAAGATAATCTCTGTGATCAACTGGGCATGGCTGATAAGCTAATTATTTGCATGACTTTCTTAGTGGAGAATTGGATGTGGCAAGCACTAGCTCCGCCAGGCTACATCCATTGTTAAATTGGCCTCTGCACATTATTAAATGGAAGAAATTTGAGCAGCCAACTGGCCAGCAAAGGAAGCAAATCAATTAGCACTCTTGAAAGGAAGCAAGTTCTGTCACCTGGGCTTTCATATCAAAGCCGGGGAGAGCATGTAGCAATACCCTACTGGAGTTGTGCACAGTACGAGTCCTTCCCTAGTCCTGAAGTCACACCTTAATTTATGATAATACCAAATGATATTGCTTTGCACCAACAAAGATTTATAGCCAGGCCCAAGCTATAGATAACTGTATTACTTGAGTTAACCCTTGTACTCCTGCACAAGCAAGAGAGAGAGAATAAAACAAAGTGAGTAATGACATGAATTTATTTTTGGCTTAAATTTTAATTTTTTTTAAATTTATGTTTCATTCAATCTCCTATTAGCCAAACTCTGGAAAGACAGTCAGAACCCCAATTTATGGTGGTGGATGTGCACTACTCCCAAAATGCCTTTTTTTACATTTTGATTACATTTAATTACAAAAGCATATTTGATTACTTTGGAAAATTGTTCTAAGAGCTATTGAATTTGGTTTGTTCAGTTAGATAGTAGAATTGTAGAACTTGTAGTCAAATACATTTCAAAAAGTAGTTTATCACATAAATTAAAGTTATGCCTCATTTCTGTGCCATGCCATTGTACATTTGGGCATGTGTACGTTGGACACTACAAAAGTGTATGTCGAACACCTAGCAGTGATGTTAAAGTGTCACAGTCCCATTGACTTTAAGTAAAATTTGCCCAATCGTTATTGATTTATTGGTTTACCAAGTGGCTGGTTACCACTGTAATTGGGTAACCTACATTCATATGTCCCTGCAGTGCTGATGAAACTTTAACCCAACTGTTTCCAGAGTGTATCATAAGTTGAAATAGGCTATACCCAGGTGACAAACTAAGTAAACCCCTATCATCTTTATTTGAGCAGTATTAAAACATTTCAAAATTGTCTGACATGTATATAAAATTACAAAATTGCGTAGCTAAATGCTTCCATGAAATTAACAAAATATCCAAGACAGTGTTAATATGATTAGGGTAAAGCAAGGAGCTTGGTAAAGGGAAGGGATGTCTAATTACTGTTTGTAGGTTGTGAATTAACAATATAGGCAGACAAAAAAAAAAAAAAAAAATCTGTGTCTATTGTGGGTGGGTGCACCAAAAAAAGAAACTTGAATCGCTCCCCTAAATTATTTAGTCACTTTTGAGTGTGGGTTTTACGGTCCTTTTCCTAGGTGTGTCTTTGGAAGGCCGAATGGTACATACTACATATAAATAAACAGATTTAAACACAATGATCAACATGATATTTGATTGACAAGTTAGAACCTACAGTATAGGTCTACATCCCTTACTTGCAATGAGTTTGCTATTATAGAAACTGTGAGGGAGCTTTTGCTGTTTGGTAGAACCCTTGTGAAATTGAGCATTTGGACTATTAAATCCTCAACATATGGGACCAGTAGGCTATAGGGACGTCAAAATGAAACATTTTAGCAGTTGAGCCACAGCATGTAAAAATGTCATTACAGTCACGAAACCTGTTTCTTGTTGAGTGACTTCATAATAACAATTTGCCATGATGAGGTCTACAGTCTTCTTGGCTCTGTAACTATACTACAGTTCAAGTACTGTATGTGACACAGTAACCTGAGCAATTAGGCTTTATCATAGATACAGTAACTATAAGACTTGTAAGAATACCATCAAAAGAACGTGGTTACAAATAATTTGAATTTGGACAGTTCAACTCAGTCTTTGGACAGTATCGTCCAGCATAGTGACCGCTTAGTTTAGTATGTGATGAGAACCAGAAGACTGTGAGTGACTAACCTTTCATGACTGAGCTGACAAAGTTGATTATCACTTGTCTACAGAAGTAGGCTATACATGAAACTATTTAGGTAAGTAATAGTAGAACAGTTCCTTGAGATGGAGCCAAGGATTTCAGCAGGATTTGGATAAGGGGAAACTTAGTAGAAAGAGGGAATTCACCTAAAGTTGATTTGTCAACTTTATTTGACAGTTTGTGAGGAATTGTACTGCCAGGACATACTATAGTCACATGTTTATCCACGCTGTTAAATATATTATTTCTGATTGGGTTGAGAGCATTTGCCCTTTCATTTAAACCAGATTGCAAGAATTGGCCAGTGCTGTGACATTTCAAAACCCCTGCTTCCTTTTTCCTTCAGTACATGTGGACTGAAAGTGGCCTAAGTGTTACAAAGAATGGAACACTATAGTATCCTCCTCCTTTTTGTTTCCCTCAATACAAGTGTGACACACACTGTTGGACAGTTGGGACATTAATTGTGTCCCAGGTCAAATTTAAAAGTGGTTTCCCTCAATACAAGTTTGACACACACTGCTGGACAGTTGGGACATTAATTGTGTCCCAGGTCAAATTTAAACGTGGTGGACAAACTAAAAGAATTTTAATAAAGAGAACTACCACAGTCAAAATTTCAGTGATTCATACTTCATCAATCAGCCATCAGTGAATAAACACTGGAATGCAAAAAAGTTGATAGTGCTGGTCAAACTCTTCAGTAGCAGTGGATTAAGCTATGCTTTACACCTTCCAGTGTTACAACCAACCTGCAGAACAGGGTTTTATTAAATAGTAACAAAGCAAGAGTGGCAAATTTCACAATTTCTGGCAAGGACATCGTATAGCTAGTAGCTGTGACAAGTGCAAGTCATTGCCTACCTGTTTACATATGTTGTCAGTCAAATGTTTTTTATGTTTTTGTTGTGATATTGAGCTTTTGTAAATTGCAAGGTACAGTAGCTCTCAGTTTCCCTGAGTTCAGTCCCTTGGTATTGCATAATGAGTAAACTTATGTTCTTACTAGCAAATACCTGAATGGTTTTATTATCCTATGTTATAGTATCTTCAGTAAAATCAATTAAAGTTCGTGCTACTAATTTGAAAGAGAAGCTTGGATTTTGTCTAAAAATCCATATTTCATAAGTTTGCAGTGCTTTAGTAAAAGTAGGCCTAATTGAAATAATTAAATGTATTAAACAGAGTTTCAGATGTTACTTGACATTGCCTTAATTATCAATTTTGTTATGATATTTTTCTCCTCAATGGACCAGATTTTCCAAGTGAAGTTCTTATGCAATAGATGGAATCTGCCAGTGAGAAATGTCTCAGATTTTGTCAATATAGTTTGTGCAGGGGATGAGTATCATAACATCTACATACACACCCATAACAGCCCATGGGCAGCAATCCCTGGGGGACGGGAGATAAACCCACCAATATTTAGAAATGGCCCATTGACTTTGATTTTTTACATAGTAAATTATTTGAAAATGAGGTCATGTACTCTCCCTCCCCCCAAGAACAAATCCCTGCCCTTGTAACCTGTCCACCTGCAATACCAGTTACCCCACTATGCCACAATCTTGCAATCAGTGCATTCTATACTAATCTAGCATACTCCACAAAACCGTGTGAAAGAAATAATATGTTCCACGTAGATGCTACAATGAGAAGAAACCACCTTAATCTATGTGGAGGTGAGGTCAGGGCCTATTTTCAGGTCTAGGGAATATTTCCTTGGGAATATGCCTTACCAAAGGAAGGGAGGGTGAGGAGAGATTTCCATTGGGTTGCAATTCCTAAAACACCAGTCATTGGTTTTTCAACTGACACTGAACTGGCCAAATTTGGCATCCTTGTGAGTGCCAGTGATAGCCAAAACACTCAAAAGTGCCACATGTTCTCAAGTCCTGTAAAGCTGACCATGCTAGCCCTGGATATTTTTACACATATATACCAAATGGTCCCTGAGATGTAGAGGCTGGTTTGCTTCAAAAAAATATGACCATGCAAGGCACACTTGATCTTTGAATTTTTGTACTAAGTAGCAAGTCATACAGTATGCCAACTTTTCAAATCTACCACTGAGGTTAGTGTTTTGATTTACAAAGTGAGCATTTTATTGATTTGTGCACATAAAATTTACTTGATTTCTGCACACAGGCACTTGAAAGTCCATAAGCTAAATCCCCATGTTTTATGTAGTATATAACTTGAAATACCAGGGTATTCCTGAAGTCTTGGCAGTGCATTGCAAAATGTGGTTTGGACCAGTTCCTGGCTGTTTAATGCTAGTCTAGCAAGTATGTTCTTGACTAAATGGTTCCATTCAACATCCAAAAAACATCTCACAGTACTGTCATTGCACTGCAGTACTGTAATTGCATTGCAATTTAACTGTAAGTCAAATGCAGCAGATCTCAATCTCAGTAAAGGCAATAAAACAGTCTTGACATTTAAGGTATCATGAAGTGCAATTGTGGAATTGCTGCATCATCCTTTGCCTTTGAAACTCCAAAAACAAAATATTCTTATGTGGGTGATGCATGCTTTTGCCTCAAGGCTATCAGTCTATCTTTCCTATAGTTATGCCATACTTTAAAAATTACTCCCAAATTTGATAGCAGGCCTCCATAGTTCTTTTTAAAGGCCCAAGAGGATGAGTAAGGTATTAGAGTTTCAACCTATGATGTGAATTTTCACACTGTACTAGGTACCCTGCTAGTGGGATTTACATTGTAATGTAGTTGAGCAATAATTAGAAAGCCCTCTATTTTTCACACAAGAAATTTGGTGAGGAAACCTCAACACATGCTTTCCATTGATACATGCTTCCGGCAGAAGTTGCACGAACTTTTCTCAGCATTATTTGTATTGTACATCATACTGAAAGTATATATTGCTCTTTCAGTATCGGTTCTTTTCTTTTCATTGACTTAGTGTATTGCTTTTAGCTAAGCAGTTTCATTGTACCTCATTTTCTTGTTTTGTATTTTCTGTATAATTTATGAATATGTTGTGCACTTTTTTTCATATTTGATATATATATTGAGACATTTTATCAAAGTCATGCAAAATAGGAGAAACAAATTAATATTTTAACCATCCTCTTGTATATCTGTCTGCTATTGCCAACTGGAATCAAAGTAGCCATAATTTTTGGGGGCTGGTCTTTTCAATGTGTTTTGTCTGCAGTCTCATTTTTTACTTGTAAGTCTTTGCAAATGGTGCATTTTAAATTTCTGCACAATTTAATTATAAACATTAAACAAGGAATGTTAGTAATATTGAAAACACACACATCCCCACAAAGTACAGCATGTGACCTTCCTGTTGCAATTTCCAAGCAGACAGAGCATATATTTAATTTCATACAGAAAAGTCATCAATTAACTTATGGTAGCCTATTTATGTATGTTTGAATCTACAGTACGTAGATGTGACCTTATCTGTATAGTCGTTTATACTACATGTCTTTGTAAATGTATGGCGGGGGTGAGGACCATTTTGATAGTCATAATCCACTTGTGGGCCGTAGATAACAAGGGCGCAATAACCTTTCCCCAATAGGGTGCTGGCAATGGGGTCCTGAACAGGCCCTGGTGGTGTCTAGGGAGAAAATCCCAGGTAAGGAACTAGTGCGAAGCCCCTGTAGCTATAGAGTTTGTATAAATTTGTGTGTCATAGAATGTCCATCCTCCTTCTTTAAATGACACTGGATGTGCTAGGCTACCTACATTAGGAGTATCACAGTATGACCATTTGTCATTTTAAGTAATAATGAGGATGTCAAAAAACATGCAGAGTTTGAAACCAAACTTTGTATTTCTTCACTTTAGATTCACAAAATTATCCACCTTTTTAACATTTAATTCCCTCATGGGAGGAACACTTCTACCCTCCCAGAATCCCTTAAAATCCCCTGGAATAAATAAAGTGCTCTATGAGTTTCACACTGTAATAGGATGACCTATACATGTGATAGTGCAGTTCTGTTCAATGTTATGTAATCTACCACCAGAAGTAAGGATTCTCCACCTGGTAAGTAGTTTATGTCTTACAAAACAGTGGGCATGTTAGAGGCCTATTGCACATACTAGGGTTTAAGTAGCAATTAAGTGGTAGAGGTTTGCTCATTTTTACCTGAAATGTTTAGAATTTCAAAGTGAATTATATGCACAATAAATGAAACTGTCAAAAAATGCATTTCATGCCTCAAATTTCACATAAATGGCATAACTGAATGAAAAACTTGATCAGTGTTCATAAAATATACATACATTTTATAACTTATTCATGATTTTACAATTTTTCAACAAATGCGTGTTTGGCTTTTTTCAACCTTACAGAAGCCAAATTTAGCCCATTACCTAATATAAAATCTGAGAACCCTGGAAAAAAGGGAGGCGATTTACAGCTTATAAATCATTGGAAAAGGAAAGGCCAACTTTTTGATCTTCTTGTTAAGCATCCATACCATGTGCAACCTTCTGTAATAGAAATATTTTATAGTGCCATAAATCAATAAAAAAATTGTGCATTTTCGCTTTAATAATAGAATAGAATAGAATAGAATAGCACTTTATTTGACCCAAACAAGAGAACTCAAATTGCCTGCAAACAGCTCAACAAGTAAAAGGTTAGACATTAATAAATAAAACAAGTAAAGAGCGAATAC
>WURT03126264.1:17703-29722 GCA_009936505.3 Holothuria glaberrima | reverse complement strand
GTCTGTGTACCAGTGTTTGTGTGTATTTCAACTGAAGAAGGTCGAATGACCGAAACGTCTTGTTTTATATTAAATTGAAGTAGCAAAAGTTGTGTTTCTTGTTGTGTTTTGCAGTATACTTTTCATATTATTATTATTATGAAAGAAACACCTTTGCATCCAGCCTGGATCCTTTTGTTGGGAGCTTATTGTTTGTGTTCGCTGTACTTTTGTATTCCTGCTGTATATATATATATATATATATATATATGCCTCGAAACGGCATGGTATTGAGTCTGCCCCCCCCCCCGTCGGGCAAATCCTGGCGCCACCCCTGGAGGGATGAAAAAGTTTACCTTCCTACTGACTTGTACATGTGTTATGAAGCAATATGGACTTGAAAATGGAAGGTGGATTTTTTTAGGGCGGCAACTATTTTTAAGTGGCAGCCATTTTCACTCAGAGGGTGGGTCGCCCCTCTAAAACCCCTCGTGGAGAAGTCTATGATCTAGTTTAAAAAGAAACAAAATATAGCACAATTTTACATCTAAGGCCTAAGAGACAACAAAAAATTTCAAAAGGGGAAGGGGACACCCCTCTCCTTATACCCCTCCCCAAGAAGGTGGTCAAGAATGGGGATGATGAGTCCATTTTGCCCCCTCACATAAGAAACTGGGTACGCCCCTGAATTGTGCCCCTCAAATCCAGATGGTTCCACACACTTAGATCCCCATCATCGGCCAACAGCCCGAGGTTCGACCTCTGGTAGTCACTAAGGGATGAATTTACGAAGCTATGATTTTTGACTCCATTCACAAAATAAATGATTAACTATGCTGCAAAGATGTCTCACTAACTACGTTTGCCATTTTGCACAATCTGACAAGAACTCTTGGTGCGAACTATGAAATACAAGTTTTTTCATATCCATAGGTTTAAGCTGATCAGCATAGTTTTTGCTTGTAGTAATTTGGCTGTTCGTGGTATTAACTTGGCTGTTTAATTAGTTAAAAATTAAACGGGAAAATAAGTATAGGCTAATCGTACCTTAATTCAATTGCACTAAATCGTATCATTTCCTGATAAAAAATCGTTTTAGTTTTATTCACTCTGCGGGGGTTTCTTCCGTGCCACACGTATTGTTTTTCCGCGTTTATTTCAAGACAAATAAAGTATGACTAGAAGTAGGGGTGCAAAACGCGGGGTGGGGAGGGGAAAGAAGTGGCGTAGCTAGTGGGGAGCAGGGGGAGAGTTCCCCCTGAAAAAATCGAGAAGGAAAAGGAAGGAGAAAAAAGGGAAATGAAGGAGGAGGGAAAGAGGAAAATGAGAGAGAAGAGAAAGAAAAAAGTATAGAAAAGGGGAAGCAAAATAAATACACCTGAGGCAGCCACTTCTAGTACTGGGCCTCTCCCGAGTATTCCAATTGTCGCCGGCACGGGGGCATAGGGGCACGCCCCAATCGATTTCTAACAAAAAATTCTGAAAATTTTAAAATGATCCTAAAAGGTGTTTAAGCTATAGATTTCTATATAGGGGTAGGGTGAGGTGTGTTTTCGACCAAGTGATAGATCTGCTGTAATTATTTTCTATCACAATTGGTTCTGAAACTATCAGAATTTTCTCAAATCCTTCATAAACGATAAAAATTTTCACGCGATCTAAACCTTACCTCAATATTGCTCTAATTATCAATATTTTCCGATAGCAACTCTCGGAGAAGTACAGCAGCAAAAGTTGGAAGCTGTTTAAAAATTTCCAGGTAAGATACCGGCTTTTTAGTTGGCTTGTATGTTTGTTGGGGAATTAAAAGTGTCTCCATACCGAGCTTGAATACAGGTTTTATCTAGGGAATCTCACTTAATGAAAGATTTCTGCGCGCGAAGCACTCCACCTAATGACCATTATAAGGAAATCATATGTATCTATTCTGTCAGCCTTATAATGCTCAATGAAGCAAAGGAAAAAAATTTTTAAGTCCAAGAAAGTTTTGTGGACTCCGCGCACTTGTTTTTGCATTAAAACTTTCCCCAAATAGAAGGCAGTGAAGTAACCAAATGGGGGCTTCAGGTTTGTTGACAACATACGCTTCTCTTAGACAACATACTCTCCTCTTCTACCTAACCAAAAATTAGAATTCACTAAATTATCGATACTTCTCAGTTCCAAAAATATCCCCGAAATAGCACCATTTTGCAACTAAGCAACCTTAAATCAACAAAAAAATTCTCAAAGGGGAGGGGGGCACCTCCTCCCCGTAGACCCTTTCCCTAGGACGGCACCTTTATGTAGTGACAAGGGAAGGATTCCCCACCGCTGCACACAATCGCAGGGAGCATAAAAAGAAGAATAATTTAGGCAGATTTGGGGGGACTCAGGTGGCATTTCGACGTCATCTATTGTGCCCCCCAATCACCAGATCCTGGAGGCACCACTGAATACGCCAACACAGCGAGCCCCAAATTGGGGTTCCGGGAAGTCGGGGACGAAATGTCAAAATCGGGAAGAAAATTGTCCTTGCCCCCCCCCCTCGACTGGGAAAGCTGGCTACGCCACTGGGGGAAGGAGAAGGGCCGTGACCACCAGGCTAAAAGTAGAGGGCAAAACCATCATTCATAAATCCTTGCTACGCAGGTTGTGCGTCATATTCCTTATTCAGTCATACCGTTTTAATTTGTTTAGTATGCCAAGAAGCGGGTCTGAGCAAAAAGGGTTCGCTCCTCGAGCAGTCGAGAGGCTTTCTTTACATTTGTGGTTGCTTATGTCATCTATAACAGCCTTACAGTGCCAAATTGATTACAAATGGTTTATGTGTCTCATCCAGTTGCGTGGCTAAACATATTTGTTGGCAGGGGATGGGAAAGATCCCGATATGCAAGTAGCATAGTGACAACTAATTTCGTTGCTACAGATTTCGTTTTTGGAGTGAGGAACAGTTTGCTTGAAACTTAGTGTTGTCCTGGCATGGGGGAACTAAATTTTCCAATCAATTTTCATTACTCTTTAAGTAATAATGAGTTTCAAAAAAGTTGTTCTCTCATATTTTCTGAAGACCATCGAAGTTTGAGGGTTCGGTATATTTTTCAAAATCAGTCATAAAATGATGTGATAGGCAGTACATGCACACGAATGGTTTATACATACGTGCTTCCATGCATTAAATTCCAACATCACTGTTTATCTTTATGTGTTTTATGTTAGGGAACCATATATATAATTTTTAAGAGCTTCTTTGGTGTCTCCTCAACCTTTCTTTCATATTAGTTATGCATGTAGTTTATATCACGAAAGCTACTCTGTCAACGGATTGTATTCTATTTATGTGTTTGTATATTATTGGTTGGACTAAAGTTCGAATAATTCAGAATGAATTGAACATTGTGAATAAACTGAGATCCGAGGCAATGATTAGCTATATGGGAGAAATGTTGGGTGAATATAAGGTAAAACATGTCCCAACACAAAACTCGGGATTGAATTACTTTTTAGTCTTTTACACATTCGTTTTTTTTTTTTTTTTTTTTTGCTATTTTCTTCGGGGATCTATTTTCTAACTGGATTTATGGGAAACGTAACATCACTGGGGTTGGGGTGGGAGTCCATAAACTGTCGGTACGAAATGTTATATGTCCAAAGTCTCCGTGTAACCTAGTAATATCACTGGGTTTAATGGTTCTATATGGGCCCGTTATTTAGCCTTCAGACTGGCCGAGTAAAGGAACAAACGAGTGGCTACAGTGTTAATAATTTCTGTAAATTTAGAGACATTTTTACAGTACTTTTGCAGTGTTTTTCTGTTATTCATAAGTGTACTGTTATTTGACTAACATTTGCCTTTAACGTAACAAACCAGTTAAAAAACATAAAAGCTCGGCCTTTAAAAAAAACAGACATTGACAGTCTTTAAAACATACCGTTCTGTATGTCTTTAAATGTCTTTAAATTTACCGCTCTATGAGGTGTGAAACATTAAACTTTAGTAGGCAGGGAGTTTTACTTTTGTCCATAATTTCTTTTTACATTGATTGTTATCTCATTACTTAATGTTTTTTGTTTTGCTTTAATTAGGAACTGAAAAACTAATTATATACTTTAGCCAAAATGTACCGGTATACAACTGACTTATTGGTATTGTTTGTAATACTTGTACCTTAAACAATGATTACATTATTTGAGAATTGTATAAATTGCTTTCACATAATCACTATTGTAAATAATCAGAGTTGCCAGTTTTTAGTAACTGTCTTCTCGGCCTTTAGGCTAAGACCATGCTTAGAATGATGTGAAGTCTAAGGATGAGAGATTGGTCATGCAATCTTATATGGGACGTAATTTGAATCACAAAGAAGTGGATTTTATCTTTTACATAATTTCAGCATCATTAGTTTAGATTTACATATAATCTCTATTAATTTTAACGTAAAAAATATTTAAAATTTATACAAAAATCATAAAAATGAAAAGAACATTTTAGTAGTTTGGTTTTACAGAAATTGTTTGGAAATTCTATTTCCAAAAAATATTTGTAAATTAACAGATTTATTTTTAACAGTGTAACAGGCGCTGTTTTGGAATAAATACCCAGCATATGTCAGGTATGAATAACTGTCAAACTGTTGAATTTCAGGCGAAAGCGGTAACAGAAACTGCAATTATTCTTAAAATACGTTTTGGTTGTTTTAAAGCATAGGGGTAGGAAGCTGTTCGAGACTGGGGGCTGAACTTTGTTCGGGATCGCCGTCATGGGGAGGGGTCTAATAAGAGGTGGACCCTCCCCTTTGGAGAATTTTTGGATATTTGAGGGTCCTTATATGCAATTTGGTGCATCGTTTTGGACAAATTTAAAAGTAAATTATTTTTTATTTTTGACATTTTTACAGAAGAAACAAGTAAGGGGTTTTCGTCCTTGGATATAGGGGGGGGGGAGCACAGTTCCACCCACCACATTTTTGACTTGGGGAGCTTTAGCCTCCGCCCGCTTCCAGTGCCTATGTTTAGGGACGAATGCAAACTGTACTTAAGAATTTACACTATGTGCAACATGAGCAGTCATGAAAGCGTCAGTGTCAATGTTGGTGTCGGTGTCTATAAGGAAATCTATGTATTTGTAAACTAGTTAAGAAACATCTTACCCATAAACATATTCCACTGCCCCCAAATCGTCGAATTTAGTGTAAAGATGAGTAAGAGATTTGTGACTAATTATATTCAAACTAAAAACTAACAAGGGTCAATTCTAGGTATTAATGTCAACTTGACATAAAGATCCGATGACTCGATTTCTGAGCTTCAGGTGCTATGACGTCCGGTCACACCTGTAAACAATACTGGGTCGCACTGGACCTTTCCAAATCAAGATGAGTATGTTTGATCTTGTGTGTGAGTCATCCTCTCTCATTTTGCTCCAGTAGCCATGGTCACTTACTATTTAAAACGTAAAGTGTTTGTTTTGACAAGTACTGGAAAAGAAATGCCGGCCAGATCCTCAGTCTGCACCACTAACAAAAGGCTGTGATCTTTTTTTCCCTTGTCTTTTAGTATTTGGATTCACGAAGGCAAATGGGCCTTCCCTTTTTATTGATTTTGCGACGTGCGTCAGCGATGAGCCACGGCAGACAGCACTTGAAAGGATGTGAATTTATGAATGGCCACAGTTTTGCAGTGTCATTTTTCTTGGTGAGAAGGAGCAACGAATCGACGGGATGAGAGGATAGGGAAGGGGACAATACATGTATGTTGTCAGCACCTTACTTTTTCTACTTAAAGACCTCCAAAAAGGTTCAAAGAAAAACTAGACGTATGTCACCAAGTGAAGCCTTGTCTTTGGATGCACAACTGAATATAGGAATCCAAATGCTTAATAATTGTTTGTCTTTATTACCGTTTTTGTCAGTAATTCAGGTGGAATAGCCTCAGTATTGCCTTCTGCGCCACAGGTTGAGGGGCCTAACATTGAGAAACCTTTGCAACCCTCATCCGTCATCTATGACCGTTCCCCACTGAGAATTATCCCAATCAACTTGACCGACCATTATAGTTTAATTACCAGTTTTATTTTAAAGTGATAAATCCTGCTCTTTGTGGCGTAGGTATATCCATTGCGCATTCAGCGTCACTTCCAGAAAGGTGAAAGTTCCATTTCAATGCCCACATTTTTTAAGTACCTGAGTATAGAGCGCTCTAAGGTTGTACCACTGGGTCTAATAGCTTGGCGCGTTGACCTGGAACCTCGTCTTGGGCTTCGCGTCTTTGGCGCATTTGGTAAACGATTCCCTCGGCCACACCCTAGAGAAACTTTGCCTCAGTTGTAAATGGTTAGCCCCGGCTTTTTTCCCGACCATCACAGTGAAATAGGTGTATATTAATACTAGTTGAGTGGGTCAAGTTAAAGTAATGAGATTTATTTGTATTGGAACACCGTTAGTTCTAGATTATCATAACCACATAGTCTTAACAATGAACTAAACCATTCCCATGCACAAATTTTGAAGTACGCACATTTCTTTGAGCAAGTTGATATGCCAGGGCCTATATTACCATATTTAACTTAGGAGCTACTTATGTCTTGCACCAGCCTACGATCTACGGTGCACAGAATGGTGGAATTTCATCCAAGAGAAATCTGCGCTTGTTTCATAAACTGACCTTCTCAGTGAAAAAGCATGTAAAGTTGATCTAACTTTTTTAAAATTGGTTAGTCACTCGAAGAAGATTTTTTAGTTTAAAACGTTACCATACATAAGCCCCCCCCCATGTTTGTTGTTGCTCAGTAGTTTCAGCGTCGTGAGATACTACCCTCCTTCAAAGCCGATTTACTATAATCATGACTGAATGGCTTTTGGGTTTCAAGTAGTAGTGTAGCTAGAAATATATGTGTTGGGGAGGGGAAGGGCGTGAGGCGCAAAGACAACAATTTTGAGACAAATTGAAATTATCCCTCTATAGTAACAATTGACTATTAGGCCTATGTGCGTTAAAACAGATTTTGTTTTTTAAAGTGAGGGAAAAATTGAAACTTAAGTATATAGGCATACAGTCCTGGATAGCTGGCATAATGAAGGAAAAGGAGTGTGGGCTTTCCATTGGAAAAATGTTAGGAAAAATGCAGCTCTTATAATTAAAAAGGAAAATGGTGTTATATGATTTCATATTATAGGGAATTATGAAGCTTTAAAAACGCGTTTTTTAATTTAAAAATATACCTTACAGTATAATCAAGACAATCCTGTTAAGGAGAAGGTGACGGAGTGATGGAACACATGGCCCTCCATGATACTTGGTACGGTATGGTCCATAAGTACCCTCTTTCCCTTCCAATATTTTGTCAAGGAACGAGACGGTGTACATTACGTCTCCCTCAATATTTTGCCATCAATCGTAACATCTGCGTGAAAATTAGATGACTCTCCAATAAAGCAGTGGTCATTTGTTGGTTACGTAAAGCCTAGCTCACTGACTGGGCAGCAACTGGAATACCCGCCAACGGCAACTGGTCGTTGCAAGGGCGGCGAAACCAAAATTTTTGGTTCGTAGGGCGCGCCGAAATTTTGACTTTTAATGAAAAAAAGTGGAGTTTTAAAAAAATTGAAAATTATACATTTTATGGAAGAATCTGCCCTTCTTGAGAGCAAAGGGAAGTAAACTGTCAGGCGACTAGTCGTTACGGATTACAAACTTTATTACACTCACGAAGGTTGCAAGACTTAATAAGCGCACTTCCCCACGGGTAGGGGGAACCCTTCCCCCGGCGGGGTCTTATTCACCTCAACCTCTCCTGCCCCTCCTGTGAAGCTTTTGGGCTTTTTAATTTCAACTTCACATCGTTTGCTAACCATTTTAGAAATATAAATCAAATTGAAGGATCATCCATTTTCAATAATTTCATGGGAGCTCAAAGCGTAAGGTGGGGAATTTATCACTCCCCCTTTAATACCTTGTCTGGCTAGGAGTCTGATCTACATGGCTAACATAAGTATAATCATGAAAATAATGTATGATGTGCCCTTCGTGTTTGTGAAGTAACATGATGCAAGAACATCACCCTGTCCCAAATTCATTTAGGCTGAAGAAGATTTACACATTTGTAACTAACGGCGTTTGACCTAAAAATTAGTAAGGGTCAATTTGACACTTGTCATTTTGGCACGATTAAAGGTGACCTAGTCTCTGAGCTTGAGGTGCCATGACAATGGGGCATAAATATGAATGGACTGTACCAGTTCGTCCCGGGACCTTTAAAACAAGATGGTGTTTATTATCCCCAGTTTTCGAGGTGTCTGGAGACGGCACAACTGTTTTATTCGGGCTCCGTCTTCTCCCATTCTCTACACTAGTAGCTCCGAGTCTTGTCTACTGTAAACATTACAAAGAGCTTATTTGGGACACACAAAAACAAAGCCAGGTCCGCAGTTTTCACCTCTAAACGGGGCGTGGCCCTTGTTGGGGTCCCGAATACAAAAGTCCCTGTATTGATCCTCCTAGTGCGCCAATGGCCCAAGGAAATGAACCGCTTGCAAAGGTAGGTGGTTTGTATATTTGCTAAATCAAGATTTTGTCCTGTCATGTTTGTTTGTGCATGATAAGAAACAGAGGTTGACGAAATAAAAAGGGATTCATAAACTCCCAACTAGCACAAACTAACTGGCACTCAGACCGAAACAAAGATTTCTTCTGCTCTGCTTTCGAGGAGGAAAAGTTGGTTCTTCAAAGAAGGTAAGTTTTTCGTCCCTTCTCTTTCTGCTCAAGTTTATTTCAGCATATAAATATATATGCAATCAAGAAACAAGGACATGTATATTACATAATTCCTACACCTTCCACTATGGTTGTAGATTCTTCCGTTCTTCTTTCGACAATGTTTAATTTTCTTGCAGGAAATTAAAGAGAAAATTTAAGTTCTAACTTTTTGTTGCAAAAGTGATATATTATTAGAGAAAATAACCCCCATAAAACAATATAGTTGTTCATCCACCAATGTTATGTAACCTTAAGTACATATACTAAAATATTTTACACCTCGTGAAAAGTAACAAGATTTCAGCATTTTGGATTAAAGTCCCCACTTCCTACCTCTATCTTCCTAGTTTACGTCACTAATTAATATTTGACGTCGTTCTACTATCAGTGGCGCTATACATTAATAGGCTGCAGCCCATTTAAACCGTATACCATACTTAAGGAAACGTTGCTGCTTTTTTTTATGGTGAAGAGCCTTTCCATACATGTAAAACCACAATTTCTCGATACAAAATATAGCGTGGAGATAGGGTAGGGGCCTGAGGGGCCTATGACCCCTTTTGAGGAAGACTGCCCCAATCGAGGAAATTTTTCAGTTTAGTCGTCACCTCGATGAATGCAATAAAGAATGTAATCCCCGACGGCGACATGTCACCAGATGGTCTACTTGAGTTTCGTCTCAAAAGGGGCAACTTTTTATTTAATGAAAATTCGATAGAAAGCCCTAAATTATGTTTTCTTCAATAAAAACGCAAAAAATTTTGATGGGCCAACTTTCCAGAAACTCCTCGCTTTTAGCGGGGTTTCAGGTTGCTTCCTCCCCCGGGAGCTTAGTCCCCTCGTAGGACAAATTCTGGCCTCTACCCTATATAAAATGCTAGTGTGTTCTGTACAAGTTATTTATCATTTTTTTTTTATAAAAGATAAATATCTGACAGAAAAAATCGTCTGATTTATAGCTCATAAATAATTGTTCACCCAAATCGCCTCAACAATTCAAATGATGCAACATTCATAATCCTTAAAACGTTAAATGGGTAATAGTTTTTGGAAGAAAAGTTATTGCAAGAGGTTGTTGGCAATAATGAAGGGACAAATAGTAATACTACTTTCTGCCCCTACCATGTTGGTATTGTAGCAACACAATATTTTGGTTCTAAAAGTTACAGTAAGCTATCTATAAAACTGACACGAAGCCAAATTCATAACTTAGTAGTCCTGTTGAATTTTTCAGTTAATCCGAGCCCATCATTTTTACACTTTTTTAGTGTTCTGTACAAATACTTAGTATATATAAGAGCCTCTGAAAGAAGTTATGCTCTGCAAAAGGGTTTTGTTCAACAGACAAATTATACACTCCTCCCTAAAAATTCTTTCAGTCAGCAAGTTTTTTTCATTGCAGCTTTACATTAGTTGTAGGATGAATAATACACATTCTTAGATTCGTTGTACAACCTGCCTGATGATCGGGTATTGACGTGAAACTTAAAAGTAACGGAAATAGATATAAACACTTGTTAACTGGGCCTATAATTATAAACAAACTTAAGAGTATAATGAATTGAAGCCCCTGTTCAGTTGTATGACATTTATTCGGTTGCGGGTGCCTAAAAACGATAATTATGACAACTTTATTCCCTGCATTTTCTTCGGCAATAAATCAGAAAAAATGTGATTAGTGTAGCTAAAACACCCTGGTAAACGCCGGAAGCATGCACAGTTTCTTGTATTTAAGTGTTAAAGAAATTTTTTGGCAAGTACATGGAGGTAACACCACTTTATGATCCCTATTGTGCGGCTTTATCCCTCCTCGGCGAAAATGGCATTTTTCCAAAGTCTAGGCCTACTCCCGAAGGAGCACTCTCGGGTCTTTGCCAAGGGGTCGAGGGGACTTTGAAAAAGTATTTCTTGAAAAAGGTAAAAATATTCAAATATTTCCAGCAGATGTTTCATCAGGAAATCTTTACTTATCTGTGCACTCGTATGTAAGCACACGACCTTGAATTCACTTGATCAATGAAAACTATTTTGTGATTTAAATCCATCTTAGTCCCACGGGTGTCTTACACAAGTTCACTTTATCTCACATCTGTTTAAGCGTCTGATATCATTGTTTCTTCTCGTCAGGCACGTAGTCGAGGGAGTGGTAGGGGCAAAGCCCTCCCCCTGAACTTTTTTCGTCCCCTAAAAAGTTTCAGGTTGCCATTGACTTAATACATTTTTACACATTTGGCCTCCCTGAAAAAGTTTTCGCCCCGTGGAAGCCATTTCTCCCCCTTCAGTACCTTGTCTGGCCACGGGCCGGCTTCTCGTTAACTTTCCTGGCACCTCACAATTTTCTCCTTGGGTCTCCCTAATGTTCTATTGACGCTAGCTGGCACGTTAGGTTTTATAGCAATTTACATGCTTTCGATTTATTTATCAATCATACTTGATCTTCTTTATTTACAGGTAAAATACAAAAATGTTTGCTATTCGTGTAGCTGTTGTAGTGTTGCTCGTAGTAGTACTTATGGAAGCTGCACTTGCTGAAAGGGGTGGACATCCTGAAGGCCGACCTGGTGATCGTCCTAGTTGGCGCCCAGTTGGTCGTCCTGGTTGGCCTCCAGTTGGTCGTCCTGGCTGGCGTCCAGGTGGTCGTCCTGGATGGCACCCACCACCGGAGGGTGGACCGGGTGAAAGACCAGATGAGGGAGACAGACCAGATGAGGGGGACAGACCAAGTGATGGTGACAGGCCTGGTGAGGGAGATAGACCAAGTGAGGGAGAAGGACCAAGTGTAGGAGACAGACCAGATGAGGATGACAGACCAGATGGGGGAGACCGACCAGACGGGGCAGGCAGACCAAGTGTGGGAGACAGACCAAGTGAGGGAGACAGACCAGGTGAGGGAGACAGACCAGATGAGGGAGACAGACCAGGTGAGGAAGACAGACCAAGTGTGGGAGACAGACCCAGTGTGGGAGACAGACCAGATGAGGATGACAGACCAGATGGGGGAGATAGACCAGATGGGGAAGACAGACCAAGTGTGGGAGAGAGGCCAAGTGTGGGAGACAGACCAGATGGGGGAGACCGACCAGACGGGGCAGGCAGACCAAGTGAGGGAGACAGACCAAGTGAGGGAGACAGACCAGATGAGGGAGACAGACCAAGTGAGGGAGAAGGACCAAGTGTGGGAGACAGACCAGGTGAGGAAGACAGACCAAGTGTGGGAGACAGACCCAGTGTGGGAGACAGACCAAGTGAGGGAGACAGACCAGATGAGGGAGACAGACCAGGTGAGGAAGACAGACCAAGTGTGGGA
>WURT03126264.1:0-17603 GCA_009936505.3 Holothuria glaberrima | reverse complement strand
CCAAGAGGCAGACCAGCACTACCATGACTAACAGCATGATGAGTTAAATCAGAGTTCAGGCGATCTCTAACAATTTATTTGGAAATAACGCTTTTATATTAAAAACTAAGATTGAAGATGTCAGATACTTTTAAAATTTTCTTTGTTTTTATGTGATCCCAATGACTGCTTTGTCTTATTTTTTTTTGGGGGGGGGGGCGAACGATTGAGAAACTTAGCATACGCCATAGAAAAACGTCATGCGTCCTAAATACTAACTTAAAGGTACAATTACCAAGTGCACCTGGGGTGGGGAATACCCAGCTCGTATATTGAGAGCATCAGCCGAAGTCATTTGGTCCGACTCCACTCCTCGTCCCAAGAGTTAATTCGTGACTGCAGTCTCATTAATTTATGAAATAATAACGTTTTATGTTTTTAAACCACCATTGTTTAACCTCCTTTCATTTCTGGGTACTTTATTGGCGTTACTACGCTACATATGACTGTCACTTGTTATAATGAAGAGGCTATGTTTATTCGTGAATGAACCAGCTGTCCGGCTTGTAAATATATTTTCCTCTTTTTACCCCCAAAATGCTGGTCTTCTGGATTTCTTTTTTTTTTACAAAATATGGTAATTCCTACTTGAGATACACACAAGACAGCTGGATGAAGAGAAAAGATAGCAATATGGTGCACATACACTCTAACCCTTTCAGGAAAACGACCACACCCCGGATCATGCATGTAAACGTTTCACTTCTACTTTTGTCCTACAAACTATATGCTGCACTGAATAAAATTTCTAATTTTACATGCTGTTGAAAAACGAAGTTCTAAACCATGAGATCACAAAACATGACGACACATTGAATGCATCTTACAAGGCCCACGGAAGTACCGTTTCTTGAAACCTGGGAGTGTTTTGACAAAATTTTCTTCGCACCCTACGTGCGAACTGATAGTACAGGGGCTCCACTCAGATGCTGTCACATCCTGATCTCATTAGAAAGGCCCTGCAAATTTTGCTACCCCACCCCGGCTTTTGAAATCTGGTGCCTCCCTACTTTGATGTATTTAAAGAAAATCTTGAACCAAGATATTTCATATGTATTAGAAGTTTATTGTCTATGGATTAGCCAAAGCCCAATGATATGTGTTTATTTACTCACTTCAACGAGCTACAGCTCTGTCCAGTCTCTACATTTCACAGTTTGCAATAAATAACCCACCTGTTGGTCTTTAATACTGATGGCGCTAGAGCATCAACAGGATTTCAGATTCCACGTAGGAAAAGAAAATCTTAGTTCTCTACCATTTCTTCAAGTTAGGGGCGGGGGCTTCTAGGAGGAAGTAGCAACCGGAAGCCCCGACAAAGGCGACAGGTTGCTGGTCGGCAAAAGCAATTTTTTCTAGGTGGAAATTTTCGGTCTTTATTAAAGCAATTTACCAAATGTGGATTATAACGAAAGAACATTTGAAACTGAGGGGCATTTATTTACTTTTCTTGAAAGCAAAATGAAGAAAACTGGGGCGACGGGTCGCTTTCGGGATTACATGCTTTATCGTACCCCTTAACGTTCCCTGATGAAATGGGAATTTTTTCCAAACGGTGGGGGGGGGGGGAGGGGTTTCCTAATTGGGGAGCTATGGCCCACTACCCCACACCCAGTGCCACTACTGCCAACAATATACTAAAATACTGAAAGATTCACTGCACCTCCTATGATCCCTCCCCCCATTTCCAATACTAATGTCCTTTGCTTGGTATCATTTTACACGTTGTAAATCACAGGACACAATGAGGAGCAGATGCTAGTGATATCAAGCTTAGTACTTGGTTGATTCATGAGCTCAAAAGACTAGCAAACGTGGAAACAATATGGCTAACACCTTCATTTTCACCAGACACATTCTTTTATTCAGATTTGGCTTCCATGAATGTCAATGAACCTTGGTGCAGTTACATACACGTCTATTCGTAACAACGAATGGCTTTGAATGTTATTACATTTTCAGTAGCAACACTCTTATCCCCCTCCCCTTTGTCCCAATAAACCATGTGTCATTCAGCAACCTAACATTACCACAAACAAACATGAGATTGTATAAAATGCTGACATACTTTTACAAGATTTTGCACCTACATCGATTTCAATTAAGATCAGACAATACGTAAACATCAAATAGAGGTCAGTTAAAAGAAGGAACAACCTACAGGCGTTACCAAAATCTTGACGTCTTAGAAAATCCGTCAATCAAGTTTCCGCCAAAAACCGATGATGGCGGATAATGGTTTCTCTAAAATATACAAACCTTAAACTTGAGTTTTGATGAACTTTTCTTCCCGAAATCTGCAGATGGTTTCATCTCAAGCTTAACAGTATTACCTTAATGTACAATTTGTGAACTAACCCCTCAATCAAAACAAACATGAAGATCACATACTTAGAAAAAAATTGTATTCTGTCTTTCTTGGGCTTGACTGCTTAATCAGGCTAATAATTCAAAAAGCTGATAAGGTACTTCAGAGAAAGTTAGGGCAGGTGATATATTAATGCAAAATGTCATCTTTCAATTTTTACACAAAATTACATATTAAATCCAGGAGAAGGAAACGTTTTCTGCATTTTACCAAAAATCAAACATGCAAAAGAGTTGATACTCCAAAAGAAGAAGTGCAGTTCACCCTCCCCAAACCCTTCCCCTTTTGACACCCCTCACCCTACTAGCGTTTCAACCTTTAGAGAAAGAAAATAGCTGAGAAGGGTTAGTATGTGATGGTTAATAGCTCTGACTTAATATTCCATCTAAATTACCTAAAATAAGACAAGAATGATTGTTTACAACGTACAGGAAGTACATGTGAATTGCCATGGTCTGAAGGATGGAATTTAAACCCAATTTACTAAAATTTTTCTTTTTAGAGACTTTTCTGCCACAATGTTCATCTTGTAATTTCTTATAAGCTCACTAGAAGGAAAACAGAAGAGAAAACTTGAAATGGGATAAACTTTGTATCAGGTAAAGAATACTTCTTATAGTACACACAATATGTAGAATAGATGACCTAACAGTAAGCTATACACAGTATGAAAATTAGTTTACAATCAAGTTGCCATAGCAACTCCCTGGGATAACCAACCCCTGCACAACCTAACACTGGCAATCAACCAAATAAAGTTAGCCTAACATGTAAGAACTATATATTCCTGAGTTTATAAGAATGAGCAATTGAAAATTTCATCATTGTATACAAAAAAAAAAGAAAGGTTGGCTACAGAGTTAAATAAAATTGAAAGATGAAAGCAAAATGCTAAGTTTATTAGGTAATCTTGGTTACCAATCAGCATTTAAACTTTCAGCACTCTATTTTTGTATGAATCTCAGGTTTTGTAACATACAAAACACATTTGTTTTTTGTTTCTGTTTTTCAGTTTTTCTAAATCTCTGATTCAGTTCCACCAACCTTATTACTTTTAGCTACATCTTTATTTTATGCCAGTGTTTACAAATACAATTTTTAACGCATCCTTACACACCATTTACAGTCAGAACAAAGAAAGCAGTCCCTTTTTGTAGCAATTGGGCATTCTTTGCCTGCATTACAGTCATACTGTACACACACAACTCTGTAGGGCTCCAGGAGGGTGGGCATCATGACCATGCAGGGAGAGGGGCATATAAATGTTATCTTTCGCATGCAAGGATATCCCTATCTAGTGCTCTTTCACATGGTGTTGTGGAGGGTCCTGATATATAGTTTTAAATAAATTAGAAAGCAGACAATTCCAACTAGCTGTAAATTTAGGAATACAACTATGTTGTGGAGTCACAAGTCTGTGCAGTGAGGATCTAAATCTTACTAACACATTTATTTCTAAATGCCCCATCCGATACAGAAGCATGCTTACTGCAATAGATCAATACAACCAATTTGTATGTTATTTTATACTCACAATTTTTTAAACCATTCATTTTCCATGAGTGTCAGTAAAGGCTACCAATCCTATCATACTATTAGCTCTACAGTATGTGTCTATATCCGGGCTAAGCTTTAATACACTACTGATCTCATAAGTTTCCTATCTAATCTGATCTGCAATATCTACCCGTTCACAAAATTTCTAACAATATGCAAAACAGCACCCAGGTGAGTGTAACAGGATATTTTTGAGTAGGCAATTGAGGAAGCAGAACCCAGTAGAGACACATAAATGAACTGAACACCCTCTAGACCCTCAAACATCAATTTCTGCTACGTTGGCTCTGCTTCAGACTGGCTGACTGTTACATTCGATAGCGTTGTACTGATATTAGTGAGGCAAAAATAATGGATATCCAATATTTCAATTTTGAAAATCAGTAGATGATACCAATAATGTAGAAATGAGCATACAGTCAACATAAGCATAGGCTTACCTACAGTGCACTAAGAAGAAATTTTATTTGAGTTAAATATTGCAACTTGCAGTTAGACAGTTAGAAAAAAGGATTACATACCTTTGTATGAAGCCTAGGCCTATAGTAATATTGGTTGAATAGTATTGGCATTTAAAGTCAAACTTTGCCATACTTTCACAGGAACAACACTGGCCGAAAACTAATAATCTGACTAACACTAACAGGTACTACACATTATATTACTCAAAAGTCTGGAAAGATACGTCTGAGATTTGCTTTAATAAGTTGATTGAAAGGACATCGTTTGGACCATGCAGTCCTAATTTCAGCCCCAAGATTACTACAAGTTACAACATGAGTGACATATCTCTCACACCTCTGTGAGGTGTATAAAGAAATAACTAAAACAAGTACAAAAAATATGTAAATAGTTAAGCTTTGATCCGAGGATATTTTGCACACGAACAAAAACGTACAAAAGCAATCCTTGCAAAGCACATATTCGACCGTGGTAACACAATACTTGAACCCCTCCTAATCTGTGACAAATTTTGCCTGGAAAAAGATTCTTTCAGTTTTAACATAAAAGAGGATGTTTTTAGATTAAAAGAAACAGGATTTCCATTCTAACAACATGAATAATTTTGACTTCTTTCCATCATTGCTTTCAATTTTGCTTAATTTTGACTTTCAGAAATTATCACTTATGTGTTACATCACACAAGGGACGTTCCTAGGATAATATGCTGTCTCTAAAAACTTAATGAAGTAGCATAAATTTTATTTATCAAAGTTATGTACAACCTCTTTCATTGCAGATTGTGGAAACACTTTTTAAAGTTCAAACCACCTTTTTCATTCAGTTTTCAACAACTATTACAAAAACTCATCCTATGTCTTTTTCAAAGCTGAAATGTTAACATTCAATAGAATGTGCCCTCCCTTACTTAGAAAACTTCCTCAAAATTTCCTGAGCCCCACTGTTCATGAACAATCTCCCTAGGTAGGTGTTTCCACCTTGCTCAGTTTGAACTTCATTACCTCAAATTTCAAATTACTTTTTCTTACTACTTGGCTAAGATTTTTCTTATTAGGTGAACCTATCCTGTGCATTGTTCCATGATAAAAGGACTAGATTGGCTTCAACCTTATCATTCCCTCAAAATTCCCTAAAGCCCCCCTCCCCCCCCCACCCAGATATTTCTTTCCAGTTCTGTCAGAATTCCATGAAATGCAAGCCAAATGTTCTTCCAACAGCTCTGTGGGGCTCAATCTCACCAAACAATTTGACTCAAGTCTGTTTTTCTCCTGTCATTGAGGTGAAGTTCTAGTATTTCGGCGAAGACGCCTCGATCCAGGAGTTGGTAAGCCATTGAAAGTAAAGTCTTTATGGCTTTGTGGAAAATTGGGGCACCGTTGGTAAACAAATCTATTCCAAGCTCTAACCCTTCTCCATAGTCACACTCATCGTTGGCAAACTGTACGTATGTCATTATTTCCTGAAGAGGTTCAAAATATGCCATCCTCTCCTCATCTGTTTTCGCATCCACAATTTTCTTGAACATCTTCTTGAGATTTGCTGCAAGTAAAGAAAGAATAAGACTCAAGTTAAAAGTTAACAAACAAATCAGATTAAAATTTATCATTTGATTTTGATATACATGAGTAGAATAATCGTTGGGTGTATTGGATGCAATGTCACAACCTCGTTAATTAGGAGAAAAAAAAATATTTCTAGTAGTTCCTTAGCTTTATTTATGCAATTTTAATTCACGAGATAGTTTTATCTGATATATCTTTGAAAAAGACTTGCATATCATGACAAAGCATCACCATAACATCTCTAACAACTACCACTAAACCCACTTCAAATCATTCCACCAGACTAACTTCAAATCATTAGTCCCAAGTCTTCTAGAAAGAATCCATCACCTTCAGAATGGACTTTACTGAACCACAAATCATGTGAAATTATGAGGCATGTTCTCCATACCTATCCTCTCCCCCTCCCCCTTCCTACACCCCACTGTTACCACTAAATGGCTTCACCTACCATCTGACTCGGGCAATTCTCGGTAACCGACATCGTTGTGGACTGGTACGACAAGACCGGCACCATGAAAACTTTTGGTCACAACTCTCTTATTTCTCTCCTTAAGTTTTGGAGATTCTGCGCTCAGGCTGTACCCAAGGACTTGGGCCCATTCCGTCAAAGCAAGGTCCAGTTTCTGGACTTCTAAGAGGGCCTTGGGGTCCTTTATAGACTTCAGTAATTTTTCCATGTGTAACCTGAAACAGGAAAAGACCAAAGCTGGTTAAATTATTTAGTTTTTATTTTCTTTTTTACTTTTGGAACATTTTTCAACAAGGTCCAACCTCGTCAATAACATTTGTAACCCAGTTCACATAGTGCTGCTAAGTAACACTTATTTATGAAAGGTTGGGATTTAATGTACTGTTGCTAAGTTGCACATAGTTATGAAAGGTTGCGATTTAAGTTGTTAACTCAGCCTAGGTTACAGAACTGCATCTCGACAGAAATGCTGACTTCAGCAGTGTAACCAAAGAAGGGACCCTCTATTGCAAAGTACTTACTTGATGGCAGCAAACAGGTTATCTCCTTGCTGCCTGATTACTCCATTCATGTTTGCATAATTGACACCGACGAAAGCTGGTAACTCTTTAGGATCATCTCTGAAAACAATGATGAAGGTAAATAAATGTCATCAAATGACCATTCACGCAAAAATTCACAAAGCTACAAGAAGTAGTATGACTACATTCCCATTTTTTGACACCTGGAGTCACCGTCTTTTTCATCAGTTAAGTTTGCCACACATTAGCATTCTGAGCCCCTCCCATACATTCCTTCAACAAAGAAACTGCAATTACAATGAATGGGTGATTCTGAACATCGATGTTTTCTGCAGATCTGACCTCAGCCAAAGTGACTGCTTCATAATAGGTGTAAAGCAGTTGTTTAGTCTGATGGATGTTTTCAAGGGGATCATTGAGTTGATATTGATTATTTTGTGACCAGTTTAAAGGATATCATTGGATGACAATGTTTCTAATTAGTCTCATTACTCATGGTATCACTTCCTGTAGTTACTGAAAATGTGAGAGAATTATAGTTTTTGTGGACAGGGGCTGCATATGATTAACACCTAATTGTACAAAGTGTCTGGTCACAAATTTGTAATAAATGATTTTAACCATTATACCCTGTCATTGCCATTTCAGTTGTGTGTCAGATGTGTAGAATCTCTTGGCTGACCATTTACTATCAAGTTTTGAGTAAATCTCATTAGGTGAGAGAAAAATCATGAATTTTCCAAATCAACTCAATAAGCCCCTTTAAAAGTCAACTTTCTTCAGACAACTTGAACCATTTGGGTGAATTTATTAGGCAAGTCATTTTAAATTTGCTCAAGTTATACCTCAAGTTCACATCTACGAAAACAAATGTTACAAGGGTCGAGAAATGAATCCTGTCTGTCCCACTTCCACTTTTACAGGATATTCTTGTGCTGAGATATAAAATGTGGAAGTTTATTCACTTAGTAGAAAATGAGATTGCCCAACAATTTATGATGTCAATCTTGTACTACCAGGCTTACTAACTTTGTTCTTCTGTTTTTCCAAGTGCTACTTTACCTTGTCCTAAACGATGATGATGAATATTCATTATTGTATGGTAACTTAATCATGGAATCCTTCTAATCACAAACTATTATGTTAGAAACTGATATTTATTTGATGTCATGAAAACATTTTTACTGCAATACGAAATAAAAGCATGGACTTTGAGTTGTACAAGCATCAAAAAATTCCTGGACAACCCTGCATTGAAAATTATTCAAATAACTTTCAACATTTTACATCTCAACAATGGAATGATACCGAGTTTTCAAACTGTGTTAAACATACTCCAATAATTTAAGACTGCAAGTGTACTTTAAGTCTGAAATTTCAGAAATACATGTTTCAAAGACTGAAAAATGAATCCAAATGGTCTAAGTTCTATCTTCACAGGGTATTTCGGAGATGAAATAGAAACTGTTGAAGTTTACTCACTTAATTTAAAATGGTGGATTGCTCAACACTTTGTGATGTCATTCTTGTATTACTCAAAATACAGTCTTTGCATTTCTTTGTTTTTCCAAAAGCCACAGCACCTTGCACCAAAATGTGATCACTATATACTGTTGTAGGATGACTTGACTATACAAGCCCCCTCCGTACAACATACTACACAAGGAAACAGGAAGCGTTCCAAAGTCATAAAAACATTTTAATTTCAAAAGAAAACAAAACAGGTAATAAGAACTGTACAACAAGGACAATGGCAATTATTGGGCGATGGACTGTTTCAAATTTAGTGAAAAATTTCAACATTTTATATCTTAGCAACAGAGCAAGTTATGACAATGGGAGTTGGATAAATGATTCATTTTCCAACCTCTAAAATATATATTCTTGTAGTTCTAGACTTAACTTACACTCTAAGCCATGTATTAATCCGAGAAGCACAGAAAATTGTTTATAGCTCATCATGATTTTAACAGGAAGGAAACCCCTATGTTACTTACCTGTAATAACCAAGGTGATGCTGTGTGCTGTCTGCTTTCATCATAATCGTCTGAAATTCTGGCGGGTCATAATAGTACCGCCAATGCAGAACATAGCAGGGTTCCTCTTCGCCTCTGTGCTTTTTGAATTTTCCTGCTATTACGTCAAATGGTCCAACAAGTTGCAGGCCTAATGTTGGGACAAGTGCTTCTGTGGAAGAAATGGCACAGCAGAAAATTTGTTACATAGGCGTAGGGTGCTATTTGAGACTGGGAGGGCAGAACATTGTTTCCGACGGCCATCCTGACTCGAGTAATTACTTTCAAAATTCTCCAGTTGCTGGCTAAAAGCTAAGGCTTGAAAGACTTGCTAAGGCTGGAGCCTCAACCTAATGTAAGTCTCTGGCTTACAAATGACTGGTCTCTGCTGGAGTTATGCCTCTATACATATCTGTGGCCACATTTCACCTTAAAAAACTAACTTACAATTGTAAAAGTAAATTTTAAGTGACTAAAATACCTGATGCTTGACTATAATTGAATCAACTCAGTCAACTAACATAATTAGATACCTGAGATGACTACACTTTTTACTTGACATGAATACACAGGGACTCAAGGTGACTCAGATCTTAGGGGAGACTTGACCCAGGCTGAAATGTTACAGACTAGACTTCAATCAAGTCTCCATACCATGTGACTTGTGTTTGACCTCCATGACTCAAGAATCTACAAAAACACTTCTTCAAATGACTCTCTGTCGACTGTTCAAGTTCAGGACTGTACATTAAAATTTAAAATAACTTGGAACATAGGGCCAGTACTGTAGCTTCCAAAATTATTTTGCCCTGACAATTTGTACTTGACCTGGAATGAAATAAAACAAAGCAAGACTCAAATATTTCTGAGACTAACTCTGATCAAAGATTCTAGCTGTGCACTAATCACTAGACTTTTTAAGATTAAATTGTAAAATTATTACAGCTCATTTTATGTGCGAAGAGTTTTATAGTTCTCTCACTCTTGGTACAATGGTATCAGTGTGTTTTATTAAAATTTAGAGCTCACAACTGTTACTTCAGCACGCCTGACATAATTTGTCCTTGCCACAGGCAACTAGACAAGTGTTAATGAAAGCCCTGATGTTCAGACTGGGTGACTCAGTGTTTAAACCTTACTAAAGGATTTTAATGAATTGTCATATACGAGCCAAATTTTTAAAGCATCAATGATTACACAGAAATTGCTGAAAAGTTTTCATTGACCTAGCACTGCATCACATGACCTGTTTCTTGTACATGGTTCCTCACAAGTATTCAGCAAAATTTGGGGTACTACCTTCACTGCAAACTTAAAATGGCGGAACAAACAAAACTGGGTACACTGTGCAGCACACTTGAAGTCCGAGTACAATGTTATGAGAACAAGTACAAGGGCAGTGTCTGTGTGTTGAGTACGATTACCAGTATATAACCTTTTTCATGAGTAGGAGTACAAAATTTTGCATTAGCCCCAATGCATATCTTTCAAAAACTGTGAGTATGAGTACGAGTACAATTTCATTCTCAAGAATACTAGTCCAGGCAATTGTGCAAAACCATGAGTACGAGTATGTATTCACTACAAATCTGCTGTGCAGTAACATAAAAACCACAGATGAGGTTTTTTATGCCAAGATTGCTGATCGTGACGAATGACAGATTGCTATTCTGCTTGTCAGAGCTCACATGTAGAAAACATGTTAACAGATTGAAGACTGCTCTGTCAGGCACAGGTATGGCAAGGCACTTGCAGACCACACCACTTACGTGTAGGATCCATAGTGTTCAAATTGCTGCAAAACTCCCAAAAGTCGAAAAGGTCCTGAGGCATTTCAGCTTTGAATTTTATCTTTAAATCTTCTCTTATGTTATAGTCTTCTGGTGTGGATAATGCATCTCCCTCATTGTCACTGTCTGCTTCTTCTAAGGGAACAAGAGAAAAGTTACAGACTACTTAAAGGGGCTCATTGAGCTGACACCAATTAGTTTTGTGACAAGTCTGAAGGAAATCATTGCATGACAATGTTTCTAATTAGCCTCATTACTCATGTTTCACTTCCTACAGTTACTGAAAATGTGATAAATTGTATTGTTTTTATGGAAAGGGATTGCATATGATTACTACATAATGGCAAAAAGTGTCTGGTCACAAAGTTGTAATAAATGATTATAATCATTAATTACCCAATCATTGCCATTTCAGTTGTGAGTCAGATGTGCAGAATCTCTTAGTTTGATCATTTACCATCAAGATGTGAGTAAATCTCGACAGTTGTGAAAAAAATCATGAATTTTGTGAACCAACTCAATAAGCCCCTTTAAACAAGGGGAAGAAGAAACTACAATAAAGGAGGAGGGAGGGGACACCCCCTTCCTCCAAAAACAACCGTTTCCTTACGTCATGTCACATGAAACTTAGTATAACAGCATTTGTGTTTTACGAAAGGAGAAGCAGGGACCATGTACTCCTGTTCTTCCCTAAATAAGGGCTTCTAAAAGATATATGTACAGTACCAGGTGTACCTGTACAATGCATCTTTTGATACTTTCACAGAATTGCCTTTAGTTACATCATTATAAACTTCTACAATGTCCATCCCAGTCTACAGGATATTCAAATAAATGATTTTTTTTTTGTAACCAATAGAAGAGACCTAGTTTTTCCATCTGCTGATTTAGTGATCCCATCTACATCTCTTAAATTTTCATCATGTAAACAAGCAGCATACCCCTGATGTGGCCAAATGGATAAATGGATCAGGGTTCAAAACAAGTGGGTGCACAGGTGCGATTAGCACTCCTGAGTGATTTGAAAGCACCTGGTGACACCTACTTTCAGTACGTCCAGGCACTAGCTTTTGCTCTGAAGTAGGTCCTGCTACAATTCTGAAAAGGTGTATAACTTCCAGAAGGAATGATTTTTCACTTCAAAAAAATAGGGATGCACCGGATATCTGGTCCGGCCGGATAATGAAAAAATACTGTATCCGGTTCCGGTTCCGGCCGGATTTTTCTCAAATTCTAGCTTGAAGTACCTCCATCATCAAACGATAGAGGTTACTTCACACATGAATTTAAAACCTTCCAAAAGATTTCTGACAATGTAACACAACACGAAATTGTCTGGTGTTGTGTAGGTTAGGCAGTCCTGGTTTATTGTGGCACTGAGAGTAACACAACATCCACTGTTTGATCTTACAGCCAATTACTGTATGTCCAAAATAACTGGAGTTAACCTGGAAGACATTTAAAGTTAGCCTATGTCCACTTACATCACAGGACCCACAACTGCGAATGTTATAATGTATGAATGCTTAGTGTAACAGTATTTAATTAATTGAGATATATGACAGTCTATGTCAATTAATCCTAGACAACATTCACAAACTGAGTCACATTTATCAGAAAATTTTACAACCACCGTCAACATGAACAATACAACTGATGTGATTGTTTTAAAGAACTTTGCAGTATATTAAGTAAACTTACTTTGTTAATTAATTTTCTGTCTGCATTATTCTAGTCTAAATCCTGCAAATTAACATCAGCTTAGTTACCTACAGTGGGACCCACTGTAACACTATCATGAAGTCAACCACCGCTCCTCTGCCTTGACACCCCCACCCCCCCACCCACAGTGCTATTTTTAATGTTTCTCTGTACAAGTGAATAAATCCGGTTCTGGCCGGATTTGAAATACTATCCGGCAAAATCCGGTTTCGGCCAGAACCAAAAATTTGGATCCAGTGCATCCCTAAAAAAAAAAATTTTCACCACATTATATGAACAAAAAATCCAATCAACATTCGACAGTTCAACGTGAAATATCATGCAGAGTCTTGCCTAGCGACTTTTCACAGACTGGCAGATATGAATTCCCTACGCTGAATCCCGGCCCTGGAATGCAGACCTACATCGCACGTACACAGGCTATGCTGTATTGCAACGATAATGTCCATATGAGCTTCCAGCTCACCATGTAAATTCCCCACGCTTATTTCACCTCGCATACATCACACGCTATATACTAGCTCTGCTGAACGTAGAGCAACCTTGTACCAAGCCATAACCAAAACTGTAACTGTCTGCTTCTCAGTGTTACTTTGAAACACGAGACTAGGCTAGGCTACATAAAGGCTCCATATGTAAACCTACCTGTGAACTCAAATGACCTTTGACCTCTACCAAAACAATAGGGTTCTTCCTCTCAACATGACAAAGCTACATACCAAATATCAAAAGTGTCGGACATTCCTATCTTGAGATATCCTGTTTACGAGCAGTGTCACAAACACACACACACACATACACACACACACACACACACACGACATCACCATCCCATAGATTCCTTGCCTGCCTATGGCAAGGAATCAGTACAGTATCGTGAATTGAAATTTTAAAGGACTCCAAGGGTTGGTAGGACCCGATTTTGGGCAAGATTCTTAGGGTTAAAGAAGCTTAGAAATTTCTTATTAACATCTATTTTAAAAGATACTAAAATTAATGTTGGTAACCTCGCCCTACTTTGTTACTTTATCAGGTTTAGGCTGTGGGGTGAATGATTTGGAATATATTTTTTCTCTGGGAGGTGATATTTGCCCTAAACTGAAGGCACATGATGAGCTTAATTTACTTAATTTTTGAAGCATAACTTAGTATTCTTGTCTCCCTTTTTGGCATGTGATGTTTATCCATGTGTACAAAGCAGGTAGTAACAATAAGAAGACCCAAAATGTTAAAATACAGAGTAACTCCTGGGTCACCAAAAGTAGCTCCTGGTCCAGCCTGAAAGCCAGTGGTAACCAGGAGTCACTTTTGGCAGAAAGTAGCTCCTGGTATTCGACTGCTTATTTTGACCCCTGAAAGGGATTAAAGGCATTTGAAGGGATGAAGCTTCGCAACCAGGAGGTTCAGGGATAAATTCCTGGCCTGGTCAAAGTAAAGTGTGCTTTTCATCCAAGAGAAATCTATGGTTTTCTGATCTGAACCTAACCTCTGAAAAAGAACCAAATTTGATCTAAATTGTTGAGTTGGTTACCACCTGGGGCAAAGTAGTAATTCACCAGCCATAGGCTTCCTCCACATTCATGGTTGATTAGAGTCATAAAACAACTGCCCTTCAAGGCCTGGATTATTATAAGCTTTAAAAGGAAGTTGCAGTCACCTTTATTTGAATTAGTAAACAACAGCATTCTTATTCAGGGGCAGCCCTTTTGAACTACATTGTAATTTACAAAATAACTTTCAACTTAAACCTTAACTTTGAGCCCAATATATATTTTCTGAAACATCTTTAAAGCCCCACGTACACGATCATACATTTGTCCATGAACATCATCTTGCAAATGTTGCTTCACAGATTCCCACCTTGATCATGCAGCAACATGTACCATATATGCAATGTTCACGTGCCACATACTGTAATGCAGCCCCAAACTCCTTGGACTTGAAATGTTCTAAATTCTTCAATTTTGTCGATTATCCCCGTAATTAAGTAACAAGCATGTCTAAGGGATGATTTCTCTTACTACAGCCATACTTACAGTAATGAGCAAATGATGAGAATAGACTGAGATGTTGTCAAATGTTTCGAACAATTGTTGAAAAGGTGAAACATTCAGCTAAAAATTTGAACATTGTTGGACAGTGTTCAACTATGTTGGAAAGCCCATCTACATGATTATACATTAGTTCCTAAACATCATCATACACATTTATAGTGAAGTTTTGAACAAATGTATAATCATGTAGACGACGCTTTACTGACACCTTTGTAGGAGAAATACATTAACATGATATTTTAGCTGATGATTCAAAATTAAGTTGCGCAACTACCTGTACTTACTTCAATGAGTGATGTCAGTGTTATAACTGAAAGGAAAATGGGTTAAAAATATTCAAAATCCAACCCCCATGTTTCCCATTTACATACCTTCGCCTGGTGATGGTTCAAGGATTGGTGTTTCCTCTGTAAGAGTGTCATCATTTATTCTTGCCTGCGTTCTCAACCTTTTGTATTCCTGTTGGACTCTGTCCTCCTGCAAAAAAAAAAAAAAAAATGGAATGATACAAACTAGGGCTGTCAGGATTCAGCAGAATGGCATCGCAATTACCGCTGCTGAAAGTATCGTGATACATGGTAAGTATCACGACTTTACTGCTGCCGAAAGCATTGTGATACATGGTTAGTATCACTACATTACCCAACAAAAATTGAACCTACTGTATGAATGTATTCAACTTAGGCACTTGATACATTTCAAATGCCTAATTGCTTGATTGCCTTTGTAACTTTTCTGTTTATTTTAGCAACATGAAATGTAATTGAAAACGTGAAAAACTGTAATAAATGATTATGAATATCGTTAAAAAACATGATGCATTTGTTTGCTTCTTACTGCTTTCTTCCTTTTTTTGATATCAGGATACTTAAATTATTTCCAGTATCATATTGCAGGGAAACAAGTATCTCAATTATCTAAATTATCAATGAATGGTAACACCCCTACTGTAATATGAACCAGAAGAAATGTTGATTAACTCCACTGCCATGAAGCTTTTGAAGACTTGTTTCATCAGGGTTTGTACAAAATTCCTAAAATAAAATGTGTATGACATTTTCCAGGACTTTCCTTGACAAAATTGAGGCTAACCATGACTGCCTTTTGCACCATTTTTACATTCAGGAGTCTACAAAGCATGTGTGCCAGTCATAGCACTAAAATAATGGCAGCCACCATCAAAATGGTTTCCACCTCCTCTGACTGGGACTCCATCAACCTACAGTATGTTCTTCATAACTATAAAAAGCAAAATCTGGATTCATTTTCACACAGCAATAGCCAAAGAACATGTGCCAGTACAGGACTGGCATATATATGAGCATGGTAATTTTCATACTAGCTTTTAGGGCATGTTTACATCTCAAAGGGTGCCAAGGCCAAACAAGATGTTGTATAGGTTTAGTTGTAGTCCAGGGTGGCCTTGAAAAGTATGCCATTGTTAAGGGCACCAAGGCCATTGCCAAAATTAAAAAAGGCTATGTCCTCCATGGGCTTCATCTTTTTCCAGCCCTGCTATAGTAGTAAGTGTGGTTTGGGCAAGATTTAGTGACTCTTCCACTGATGCCACTTGTCCATGACTTCTCATAAAATGACAAACTTCCAAACTTTTCATGACTTTATGAATTCTTCATGGAAATATTAATATATATGTACAGACATGTGTTCATCTTAAGGTAAAGACATACAGGTATTGTATGAAGCCCAATTAAATGACCTTGGCACATTTACCAACCCATCCCTTCATCCACTGTACATACTGTGTAATCAAAATTTTGAAGATTTAAGTGATTGAGACTTGATTTAATTTAAGACACTTCCTTAACTTTTTGAAGTTTGCAGTTTTTTTAATTTTTCACAAATGCTTGCTTGGATCAGATGAGCCAGAATTTGGTGATTAGGGTAACAATAATCTATATTCCTTTAAGATTTAAAGACAGACATTCATCACCCCACATACATTTTTGGTTGGGGAAAACCAAAATAGTAACTGGTGACTGTTCTTTGATTGACATCCAATTCAAAAGATGCAAAGTAGCTCACATTACGCAGCATGCACAGGGATCATGGTATGCTCACCAGGATATGACCTTGAGGCAATAAACTTGATTTGTGATTGAACAACAAGGAGTTTGGGCAGAGCTGGGAGTGACTTAGTTGGGAGAAATGGAAATTCTGTCTTGGACAAGATTTGCCCTTTAACGTGGGTACAGTACTGTACATCAATCTGAATACTGTATACTCCCTGAACTAAACAGGGCTAAACATGTTAAAATGGGTGGGTTCACAAAAATCTTCACTGTCCATTGTAAGTACAGTACTAGTACTACATGCAGGTAGCACACCATTACTTCAAGGGGAATCCCAGCGGAGGAGGTTACCCTACGAATTTAACACCCTAGAAAAACTTTTTGGGGGACAGATTAGACCATGTTAATGAAGCGATGTGTTCAATTTGTGATGTGTATGTGGTAGGAAAGCAGTTGAAGTACTCATTCTGCAAAAATAAAGAAAACTGAAGGTATTTCAGGCACTTTTTTGCAATATATCCTTCTGCTATACAAAATGACATTTGAATGAGTAAAAAAAAAAAAAACAGGAACCACCACTCTATTATACAGCCCCATCTAGCTCAAAATCTTTTCGGTTATGGTACACAAATTTGAAATCGTTGTGAAAGGCCTTTTTGTCAGCATTCATATGAGGGGTAATGTGTGCCTGTTGAAAACTGCAACAAGGGTCCAGCGGTCATGAACTTAGCGATGCACTGGATATCCTGTCCGGCCCGATAATCCGGCCGGATAATGAAAAAAATATCCAGTTCCAGTTCCAACCGTATCTTTGAAAAAATCCGGCCGGATTTTTCTCAAATTCTAGTCTGAAGTACCTCCATCATCAAAAGATAGAGGTTACTTCACAGATGAAATTAAAAATCTTCCAAAAGTTTTCTGGCCATGTTAGCTGGCAGGAAATTGTCTCATTAAGGTGTTGTGTAGGTTATTGTGGCACTGACACTGACACAACATCCATTGTTTGGTCTT
>WURT03126231.1:0-11628 GCA_009936505.3 Holothuria glaberrima | reverse complement strand
TATTATTATTATTATTATTATTATTATTATTATTATTATTATTATTATTATTATTCCGGACGGAATTCAGTTCGTTTGTTAGCTTCATTTAGTCAACAGTATTGAATTGTAGGTAGTGTGTGACAGTGACCTTATAGAAGTTATTAGGTGCGAGATGGTGTGTAGGAATTTACAAATGTGTGTACAATTGATAAAGTTATAATAAAGGCTCCCGAGTTCAAGTTTGACACATAGTTCATCGAAATATTGAACGTTATAATAGAATTTAGATGAACCATAACACGAAGGATTTTTGGCGCTGGTCCTTCCTTCCTAATAATAACGACCAATTCCAACAGAAAATCTAATGTGGAACACTGTACCCAATAAAATACGACTAACATTGTTTTTGTTAATCTGTAACAAACGAGCAAATAAACTGTCAATTGCCTTCGGCCTAAGAAAATGCCTCCTGGTCGCGGATTTTTTCTCATTACTGTCTCCTGATTCTTTCCGACCAATGCTAACATTTTACACCCATTCCGTACCTCACAAAGCCGTTCTTTTGAGATGCAATTGTGAGCGGTAACTTTCGCTAACCAAATGAGGTAACCATAATTTTCGGGACCTGGAAAGAGAACACACGGAGCTGTTTTTGAATGATTAAACAGACAGTTTTTTCGGCCAAATGTATCGTAACAATGTTGGTCAAATCTGTATTCTTCTGCTAGTTCAGTGAACAATATACTGTAGGGGAGGGGAAGGGAGGGAATATATTCACAGTTCCTTTCTTTCAAATCCTTTAGTGTATTATTACTGTTTGGCTCTGTTTGGCTTAGCTTATAGCTTCAGATAAGAATAGAATTCCTTCCAGACGTGTAAAGTGAGTGACGTATGAGTCCATCAACATATCTTATGAAATATATTTCAAACTGGAATTCACTCTTAGGCTATCAAAATGTATCACCTAAATTGTCGTTTGACTAAAATGCGTCAAGTACACCCAGAATCTAAAGCAACTTTGCCAGTGCATTTTATAGTAAGAAGTTACTCCTACATTGGCTTTAGAACTATTAACTTGTGTTTAGCTCACCTCTTTGAATCGAATCACTTTACGAGTTTACTTTCCTCTTTGCATGCCTTTTTTATTCCTTGCCGAAGGCAATAGGAATCTACGCAATCACGCAGGCGATTGTGTGTATGTGCGTGCTTGTGTGTGTATGTTTGTGACGCTTGGCTTGTAAAAACGATATCTCAAGATAGCAACAATGCATAATTTTCATACTTAGCACATAACTTTATCATATTAAAAGAAAGAACCTTATTGTTTTCAGTGGAGGTCAAAGGTCATTTGAGGTCATCAGAGATGAAAAACCGAAAACCTTAAAAAAAACACGATATTTCAAGAAAGGGATGTGGATCCTTTTCATTTTTGGTATATAATATATTAATTATGAGCACGTGTAACTGATACTGTGACTATAGGTTGATTAGAAATATTATATGCTGAACGAGTTCTTTGGTGGCGTAGTGGATTAGAGCTCGGTTTCTCACGCAGAAGGTCTCGGGTACGATTCCCTTCTAGGACATGTTCTTTTTTATATTTTGTTATTCACATTTTGGTAAGGTTCAAAGGTCATATTAGGTCGGCAGAGGCCAAGATGTGAAAACATCGTAAAAAATGAAAAGGTCAAGTAGTGTAAATTTGAGGGATGAACCGAGTCAGTGCAACAAATCATTACCTTCCAGTCAGCAAGGAATCACTAAGCCTTTCTGGTTTATCTCCCACACTTGTTTTCCAAAGACTACTTCAACTAAAATTTTATTACATCTTTTTTTTTTACTGGCAAGCTGATGTATGTTAATCGTTGAAACATACCATACAGTTTCAAGTCCATACTTAGTTTATGATCCTTTCTAACATGTTAAGTATCTGCTACATTACTGGTGTCTTACAAGGTATTACAAACAAAAAGTCATGCCTTCCGTGTTCTTTGTATTGCGTTTCATAACGATAAAAAATAACCAAAAATCGGAATTTCTGCAACCACATTGTGTTGAATGTTTTTTTCTTCGGCATTCTTGTAAACATATATGCATGCTTTGATGACGATGTTTCAAAGGAAAACAAAGATACTTTAATTTGCGTACCCCGGTACACTGAGTCAAGAATGTTCAGTTTTAAATCACGTCACAATATTATTGTGCTGGATTTTTCAGTTCATGCATAATAATAACTTGGTTTAATTTGAATATACAGTGTACAATATTAATAACATGAGACGTTATGAATGATACTTTCAAAGTGCATGAAAGGTTGGAAGATATTGCCGATGTTTCCCAAAAAGGTTGCAGTAACTGCTAGATACCTTAAAGCTTTGCCTGAGTATGTTTTAAGCAATAACCTTGCAATATATCATAATGGTTATTTCTTTACTCGACATTGCCTTTGACTATATGTAAATCTTGAAATCTAGCATTAGTTTTGATTTTTTCATAAGTTTGAGACTCCCGCTTTTGGAGTGGATTGTCATTATTCTCTTTCATTTACTATCTGTACTATGCTTATGAATAATACATAGCGAACATAATCCATCAATTCCACTAACTACGAAAATAAGTAGTCTAAAAATCCTCTTTCGGGTCAATTTGCATTATTTGAACCTACTCACAAAAACTAAAATTGTAATTAGTCGAAAAACACTGACAGAATATGCTCGTTCTCGGCATTAAAAGTCAATGAGGCATAAACGATACCGTTTCTTGCGTCAAAGCCGACGGCGTTAAAATCACAAATATGTCCTGTTTTGATCGATAGTTAACGCCTACATACTTGTTACATCTTGTATCATTTTATGACTTTAAAGAACAACTCGATGGAATGATGATCATTTATTTTTCCGTCAATACGAATAACTGTCATTTACGGTCTTCTCTCCATCAAAAGGCAGCAGAAGTGCACTTTCTGGAGAGAGTTTAACTGTTGCTCTACTGCGGGAGAAACTTGGTGTTATGTAACGTGTAGGCACTCATGAAATTCGCGTTGTAATTGTTGTATTCGACAACAAAGAATTCGATGCAAAGTATTAGGATTAAAAAAAAATTGTCATTAAATAAGTCTGTTGAACTTCAAGTTTTGAGGTTGAACTTAATAGCAGAATGAAAAGAAACAGCCACTTGAAGATTGTGTAGGTACGTGGAGAAAATTATGAAGTCAGTTGTAGTCTAGCGGCGAATTTGAAAAAGAGCTCTAAAAATTGACCCACCCGGTACCGATTTGTAAAAGATAGCGACTATGTTAAAGCTATTGTTTATAATGTAACTGTAAAGTTTAGATTGGTTGTCACTTTTTAAAAGTTCCCGAACATGCAAATTTTCAAGGTCAAAGGTCAAAAAGGTCAATTTTTCAAAATTTTAGTATTTTTGATACACTTTAATGTAATGACACTTTTAAAATACTCTGAGTCAAAACAATGTATACAGTTTTAAAGTGCTAAAAATATAATGAAAATAAAAGAATTATAAACTGTTTCTAGAGTGTTTCGTAGCCTTAACAAAGAATCTTAAATAACGGACTGAGACACGTTGAACGGTCTGTTCTCAACACCTTTGAATTCATATCTAGACCATTGGTGAAGACGGAAAAGAAAAGCGCCCAGAAACTAAACTATGGACAGGTGATGCTCAAAGTATAACTTGTGAATGTTTCTTAAAGTTTCCGCACATACAAAGTTTTAAGGTCAAATGTCATCAATAGTCGTACTTTTTAAACTTTATCTGCATTTTACGTCTTTTCCCATAAGGACCCCTCACAAAATCATATGACTTCAACCAACCTTTATTCAGATATTTTAAGCAACTTTGGCAGGGTGAGGCCAGGTGGGATGAGGAGGTTATGGCCCCTTTCGGGAAAGGTTGGCGCCATCGTAGGGAAAATTTTCCAAATCTTTTTTGGGTAAATGAGTGTGTGCGATGAAGTTTTTTATCTCCGACGGCGACTGGTCGGCCCTACAGCTTAGTTGGGTTACTCTCAAAGAGGGCAACTTCTTCAATAAAATCCCCAGATTTTCACTTTTCCAAAATATATTGCAAACCCCACCTCTCACATTGTCTTTAATTAAAAACCTAAATTTTTAAATTGCCTTCAATAGAAATACCAAATATTTAAAATATCTCCACTGAAAACTCCAAATAATGCCGCCCAAATAGCGCCGACAAATTTAATCACCACCCTTCGAGTATGATCCGTCACTCTGTCCCGGCTTTGGGCTACTTATGGCCTCCGCCCCCTACCCTTGTCAAGAACTTGCCTATATGGTGCAATCCTTGAAATTAAGTGGGATATAATGGAAATATTTATACCATGCAAAGTATTTTCGTAGCTGTGTCAGAGAAACCTGAATTTTTGTTTCGGTCGTTAGTATGTGTGGAACCATTGCATTAATTGGATTAAATGTGCAGCAATCACATAACTAAATTAATTGACTTAATTATTTATTAAATACATTACGGTGTTTCTGTCATTGAAATTACTATTTGTCAACATGAACAAGATCAGCGAAAAGTGTAGGTTGTAGCAATATCCCATACATAAACAGTAAATGTTCGTCTAAAAGTTTTCGAACATGATGGTAAATTTTACAAAGGCAGGAAGCGCCTTTGCCGGGAAGGCATGTAAGTAATACATTTTAGCGTCACAAACTGACAAAGTACGGATTTTTTGTTCCAACATACATTTTTCTGCTATCTTTTCTCTGAGAGGGAGTTGAACATTTGTCCCAATGAAACTTATAGTCTGTCTTCAAGTTTGTTTTTTTTTTTGTTTTTGTTTTTTTTTTTTTTTTTTTGGAGGGGGTAAATTTATGGGTGATATCTCTTCTTTAAGGAGCCTTGATTGGCAAATTGTTTCCAACCCACCGTCATTCCAAAATTTAAATTTTTCTCGTTAATTAAACTAGTTATCCTCTCATACAGGCTTAAAAAGTGGTTTGGGAGAACTTACACCGACGATTCGGTAAGTGTGAATTTTTACTTGCGTTTTCCCAGCAATTGGATTTTTTGTGTTTACGTGATTTTGAAAATTAGTGGGCAAATTAGAATGTCCTCATGGCATAGCCTTCTCACCACTCCAGGAAACATGACCTTCTTTACAGCTTATACGATTTTCTCTGCAATTTCGTAATTGTTCCTTGTAAACGTTCCGTTTTAGAAACTAAATAGTTACCGTTTATTGATAACGAGTGTAAAACATCTTAATTCTATAATATCAAAAAGCCTTTATAAATTTGAGTGAGGGGCAGAGGTTTTATCAAGGTGTTCATATCGCCTTTGTCTGTTGATATGTGTGTAGACTTTGTTGTCCAGCAATCTTTTGCACGGTTCTTTCCCTTTGAAAGTTGTTGGGTCTAGAGTTGTTACTGATTATTAAGACTTTATGTAAAACATACGTGTACTAGTCAGGGGTCTGGGGAACTGTAGCCCCGGAGTTTGGGAAAAATCATGTTTCTCTGGCACATTTTGTGAAAATTGGGCCATTGGTCAGATTATAAGGGTTTTTCGGGCAAACGGCTTAGCCTCTTCCACCCCCTACAAAAATGTCCTGTTCACCCATGGTAGTTGTTTGCATGAATTTAATTCATTGTGTTTACTATTGAATAAAACTCTAATGAGTCGTGGTTGTAGAGCAATAATTAAAAGTTGTCTCCCTGCATTGCAAAGCCAGTAACTGCTTCTCGCTTTGGTCGATGTTGCTTTCAGTTTTGGAAATGGAAATGGCACATATCCATGATAAGACTTGATTTACTATGCAAAAAAATCCATTAAATAAAATTCGCAGGTCTCAAAAATTATCCTGTTGAGATGAATTCAAGGAGGGAGTTGCAACTCCCTGATTCAAGGAAGCTTGAAGAGGGGCTGTTGATACGTCACAAAATCATTATATGATCTTGCTTTCATTTTCGTAAAGTTATAAAGACAGTGTTTAGTAATCACACTTTGGGATTACTAGTTTAATTCTAGTCACATCTAACATTGTGAGGAGGATATTTAGGAAAAAGGTGACTTCCAAAGGACTGTTAAGTGTGTTTTCGTATAGCATACGTTTTTTCAACAGGTGATTAGAGATAAGAATTATTCAGCTAACTCGGGGGGTTTGGGGAGGAAATGCGTTGCCACCATTTATTATTTTGGCCTGGCATCAAATATAAATTGGTTGGCTTAATCAGGGGTCAACCAGATTCAGATATAGCCTTAAAACAACCATGTGCTGAACAGTTGACCAGTTGACCAATCGGAAGAAAGAGCACAGTGTTCGAAAATACAGGTCTATAACTTAGGAGCAGTGGGAGGGACCCACAAACATTTATGCCTGGTAGAAACTGCGAGAACAAAAATTACATTTGCCATTCATGTTAATACATATCGTTCCTTGAAAATAATTTTCCCTGTGGCAGTCTGGGAGCTTTCTCGCCCCCTTCAACACGTTTGTCTTCCTAAGGGCCTGTGTGAAACTGACTCTAAGAGCCCGAGCCGTATTTACCGCGAGGCCAGCCGGGGCCCAGTCCCTGGGCCCCCACATTTAGGGGGCCTCGCATTTGGGTGTCCAAAAATGGAGGCATAAGATTCCTTACTGTCCGTCCGTCGATGGTCAACATATAAAATACGGACCTTTGTTCCAAACTCCACACTGTACAAAAGTTGTCTTTCCATAAATACAAAAGTGAAAATGTTTACATGCAACTTGCAAGGCCTGGGAAGTTGTGTCGCCGGCACGGGTGGCATGGGGGCGCGTGCCCCCAATCGACTTCTGAAGAAAACCCTGAAAATTTTAAAATGATCCCAAAAGGCGTTTAAGCTATAGATTTCTGTAGGGGCATGGTTTTGTGCTACCAGAAATACTGTATATGTCAGTATTTATAGGTACATTAATAAAAGGAGAAAAAATAATTCGGATTGACTGATTAATTAATTGATTGATGGATGGATGGATGGATGGAAGGATGGATGGATGGATGGATGGATGGATGGATGGAGGGAGGGAGGGAGGGAGGGAGGGAGGGACGGACGGACGGACGGATTGATGGATGGATGGATGGATGGGTGGCTGGGTGAGGTGTGTTTTCGACCAAGTAATGGATCTATTTTCATCATTTTCTATCTCAAATGTTTCTAAAACTATCAGAATTTTTGCAAATCCTTCCCAAACTATCAAAATTTTCACACCTTCAAACCTCGCCTCAATGTTGTTCTTATTATCAGTATCTTCCGACAGCAACTTTCGGAGAAACTCTTCAGCACAAGTAGAAATCTGTTTACGAAATACCAAGTAAAAGCCTGACTTTTTGAGTGGCATGTAGGTGTCTTGGGAAATTAAAAGTGTCTAGATATAGAACCTGAATGCAGGTTTTTTCATGAAAATTTTATCTAATAAAAAATTTCTGCGCGATTCGCCCGCATTCGTCACGGTTTGCACTCTGTCTCATGACCATTATTAAGGTAATAATACAAGGAACTATTCTGATCACAACACTTTCCGAAAAACAGAGATACATCTTCAGACATCTGGAGGGGCCTTGAATCAATATGGGATCTTTCAATCTAATTCTGAAACGCGCTTGTAAGTCCTTCACCCCTTTTGCTATGCCTATCAGGGAGGTCTTATATCTTCTTTTTTCCATCGCATTTATTTCACAATAAGTTTACCAAGATTCGTAGACAATACATACAAAGGCTATATACATGCACTCATGGATAAAGAAAGCGTTATATCGAAATCAACTTAATTTTCCATTGGGTACAACAGAACCTATAGATAAAATGCTAGTTGTCATCTATAAACAACATTTCACAAATGGCGAAGGTTTCTTTTAATTCTTCGTATGGAACATAACGTTTAATCACGAATGTTTCTTGAAATACTTTTTCCACTTCTATAGAAAATTTTAATTTGAAGAAGAAATCTCCAATTTTAGGGAGAGCATTTGCTTGCTTCTACTTGTAAATATAATACTTAGCGTTAAAGATCAAAATATTATATGGGTGCCTTCTCAATTGCTTATAATCAAAATAAATATCTTCTTTTGAGAAGAGAAATTGTCGTTTTAAAAAACATTTTTCTACATCCAGTCCGAAAGACGAGGTTATTGGCATCCCCAAAATAGGTGTTCAACAGTTTCGTCACAAACATTGCAGAACGAACAGAGTTGGTTGCCACGAATATTCATCAAAAACAGGAGGTCTTTTATCACTGCATCTATACTCTCCCTCTCTCATTCCCCATTGCTGGAAGATGTTCGTCTGGATTTTCGTTCACAATTAGTAAAATACGATAGTTGTACAGTGCTCGGCCTCGTCATATTCTATATTATCATTTGTATGTCAGGTAATGAGCATTATGTCATTGCCCCCCCCCCCCATTTTATAAAATTAATCCAGAGCTTCCAGGCCAGCCTTAGATGCCCTTTTATAATGCACAAAGAAGGAAACGAAAATTTTCGTAATAGTCCAGGAATGTTTCTGTAGACTCCTCGCATGTATTTTTGCAGAAAAACTTATTTGAATAGACGGCAGTAAAGTAACCAGAAGGGGGTGGGAGGCTTCAGAAGGTTTATTGAACACGTCTTCTTCTCATAGACAACACTCTCCTATTCCACCTAACCAAAATTAACATTCACTAAATGATGGACATTTTCCAGCCATATGTAATCAGTTCCAAAAATGTCCCAAAGGTAGCACCATTTTGCATCTAAGCAACCTTAAATTAACATAAATTTCTCAGAGGGGAGGGGGAACCCCTCCCTTAGACTTCCCCAGGGCAGTACCTTTATGTAGTGACAATAGAAGAATCCTCACTGCTGTATACAAACACTGATGCGCATAAAAAGTGAAATTCACTCAGACTTAGCGGGAACTGAGGTGGTATTACGACATCATCTGTAGTGCCTCAATCACCAAATTCTGGCGGCGGTACTGCTGGAAGTGCCATTTCTAGCGATCTGGGAAGCATTTTCTGCCAAATTTTTCTTGCCAACCTTTGGTGGCGTTCCGCTTAGATAGTGTTCCTAATCGTAAAAGGTCCCCCAAACTATTTTGGCCCGGGCCCTCCACAAACTAAATCCGGCCCTGCTAAGAGCGCCTATTGGTTCGGTTTTTCAGATATATATAGATATATATATATATATAAATATATATATATATATGTGTGTGTGTACATTAATGGAGCCAGTTTTGATTCACAGGATACTCAAAATGCTTCTTTCCATCAAAAGCAAAGAATTTGTTAATTGTTTACCTTTTTTGACGCATTTAGGGCAAGATTGAAGTGACACATTTTAAAGATGGAGCATTGTATTTTATAATTCTTACATTTAACATGGGATTCGCAGTTTTTGTAATAGAAAAACTCAACTGTTTAGTATAACCTTTTCTCCTTACAGAGTGCATTGTGTTTGTAATGACCATTCTGATATTCGCCTTTAGATGCTCAACCTCAAAACTGCCACAGGTGTTTTTGTCTTCTTTTAATGCCATGTAGCCGAAAGACTTTAATAAAAGTATGAGCAGAAGCCTCAACTATATGAGAAAACCTTAATTTGTTTACAACAAACGATAACTTTAAAACACTGAAGCGAAACACCATAGCCCCATTTTTCGCTAACCTTACCAGATATAGTTTCCAAATTTGACTAAGTCTGAGTATAGCTGACGAGGTTTTACGTTTATCCGTTCGCTACGATAAATCTGTGTGGCAGAAGTTAAAGAGAGCCGCTATGCAGTCAAAAATTCTAACGGTCAATTTTTATACAAAAACACCGACGTAGCCAGGAATTTGCAAGGGGGGCACATTTGTGACTGACATGGGGGAGGGTCTAATTGGAGGGGGATACCCCCTCCCCTGAGAAATTTTTGAACAATTAAAGGTCCTAACATGCAGTCTGGTGCAATGTTTTGCCAGATTCATCGTTATCATATCAGGCCCGCAGCCGGCTTTTATCTGGAGGAGGTTCGTCATGCGCGGCAGGACTATCTATCACCATCAGTTGGCGCAGAGCGTGCAAGAAAGTTTTTGGCGTTACGAACCCCTCAGATGGCCGGAAACGGCACTTCCCGAGTGTTTTAAACTGCATGAACCCAGCCTTAAAATGTGGATGTCATGACTGCAATTTCTCAATTAATGCAAAAAAATCAATCTGTGAAAAATGTTAATATATGTTTCTAAGCGGAGCGCCACCATCAGTTGGCGTGGAGCGTACCACAAAATTTTCGGCTTAACAAACCCCCAGGTGGCCGGAAACGGCACTTCCCGAGTGTTCTAAGCAAGAATATGTTCAGCCCCAACTTCGGAATTCTCCCCGCTCCTTGGAGCTTGTTGGATTTTTTAGCCCAAAAGTAGACCGAAAAAAGTCAATGACTTTCACACACAAAGTTAATGCGGACCTACGTAGGCTAGAGCCTAACCATAGGCCAATTATTAAATCCATGATCAAAATATTGTATTTTTGAACTTTGATCAGAACTACAAGCTGTGCTGTCTTTGAAATTCCCTGACTAAGGAAGACTAATGTTGGCATCTGGACAAGTTGAGGCAACAGATGTTTACAAAGTACTTAGGACCAACTACAATAGATTAGATTTGGGAGAAATTGATAATTTGATAAGAGAAAAAAATCGCGGAGCTCCTTCAAAGTGGGATGGAATTGGACCTGATCGTCACTGATTCGAGTTTTCAGATATCTGGGTAGGATTAGAAAACGTTGGGAGTATTTATTCTCCCCCCCCCCCCCGCTTCGTCCCTGGATTTTGATGGAGTTAACAGAGCCGACTTGAATTCAAGATCAAAAGAGCACTGACAAAAATACCTTGAAAAAAACATTAAGTTTTTTTCGACCCTGAAAGGGGGAGCAGTGGCTCCCACTGCTCCCCCTCTGGCCACGTCCCATGCATACCCAGGCTAGACTCACACACACATGCCCGCCGCAGCCTCAGACATGCATACCCAGGCCAGGCTCACACATACATGCCCGCCGCAGCCTCAGACATGCATACCAAGGCCAGGCTCACACATACATGCCCGCCGCAGCCTCAGACATGCATACCCAGGCTAGGCTCACACATACGCACCCTTACTTCCTCACCAGGACTTGTACAGAAGACCCGGTAAGGAATTCACGGGATTTCCTCTCAGCTTGGCTGACCTCCAACTAACCCAAGTAACCCGCAAGACGTACGTGTTTGGAGGGCGGGCTGCTTGCAAGGTAGGCACGTGCAGCCGCGAGAGACTTCTCATTGCAGTGACGGAATTTTCAGGCAGCTACGCCAGTTTCGAGCCGCGCGTGAGCTAGGAAAGACGTGCGAGAGCTAACTCTCGCCGTGTGCCCATGTGCCGCTAAGGAAGTGTCTGTGAGTGCACACACATGCCCGCCGCAGCCTCAGACATGCATACCCAGGCCAGGCTCACACACGCATGCCCGCCGCAGCCTCAGACATGCATACCCAGGCTAGGCTCACACACGCATGCCCGCCGCAGCCTCAGACATGCATACCCAGGCTAGGCTCACACACACATGCCCGCCGAAGCCTCAGACATGCATACCCAGGCTAGGCTCACACATACATACATACATACATACATACATACATACATACATACAT
>WURT03126198.1:0-11629 GCA_009936505.3 Holothuria glaberrima | reverse complement strand
AAGTGCTTGTGCTGTAGGGACCCCTCCCTACTGTGATGGCTAAATAGTATTGTGTGGCCCAAAAACAGGCGGACGGGATAAGAGGGGGTTTCTCTAGGTTGGCCAATGAAGGTGAAGTTAGCAAGTGTTTGAGCTTTACAGACCATTCCCTCCTGTAATTGCTAGAATACTATTGTGTGCCATCAAAAATAAGTGGAGGCGGATGGGTGGGAGTGGGGAGGGCAGGGTTTCCATCAAGGGGGGGAGGGGGATTTGCACCCCTTTCCAGAAGGAGGGTAAAATCTCTCCCCGCCCTTTCATTTCCATAAAAATGAAAAAATTGTCAATATTTTGGTTTCTTACTTAAGAAGAAGATACTTGTGCATCAATGTTTGAACTTACATAAATAAATGGCATTTAAAACCCTTCCAATTGCACCCTATAGGGTCTTGAAGCAAGCCCCCCTGAACTAACTTGTAACTTTGTTCAAGGACAGCATCAATATGGACTTAGGGATTTGCAGAAATAAATCCCCCCTTCTTTAAGTTTCTGGCAGAATCCCTGTGTGGGGTGGGGGGGGGGTTCTCTAAGGTAGCCATAGGTTTTGTACTGGACTGTCTGGCTTCTGGGCAGCCTATGAGGCTGAGGGGGGTTTTTCTAGGGTGGCCAAAGAAGGAAAGAAGGAATAGTAAGTATTTGCACTTTACAGACAACTCCCTCCTACAACTGCTAAAATACTATTGTGAGCCATCAAAAATAAGTAGAGGGGTGAGGGGGGTTCTCTAGGGTGGCCATATGTCAGGTTTTGTGCTGGACTGTCCTGCTTTTGGGCAGCCTATCCTCTGTCTGGTGTTACTTGTCCCCAGACATTAATTTGTCTTTCTTGTTAAGGTCTGCCAGGTCAACAATGACAAATCTTACAAATTTCAAATACAAAAAGTGATCACAAATAAATTAATTCCTACCACATACCAATATTTTGACATGAAAACAAAAACCAATGTATGGGTATATCTCAAATATAAGAGGTACTGTACCGACCACTCAGCCACATATTCACAGATGACTACAGTATGTTGTAATCCTCTATGAGCAGTCAGTTTGATTACTAAAAGCATACGATGTATAGCCTGGTGGACATGTAATGCTGTGTTAGTGTATATACAACCCTTGGGTGTGACAGTGACCTGATGTGGCTAAAGAGGGTTATGGTCTACTCTTTGGAAATTAAGAAATGGTCACCCTAGGGTTCTCCCATCTTCCAAATAAGTATATATATCAGAATATATGTTCACATAAATTGTACTCTTCACTTTCACAAAACATACTAAGGTACAGTTGACACAGCAAATAGTTTTCATCAATTTAGACAAGGATCTATATATAAATTGCTTTACGAGCAAACACAACATTTATCCTTGCCTGTTGCAATAATCTCTTTTCAATTTCAGTTTCACTACAGCAGAGTTAAGAGTACAATAAGCTATCAAATCAGACCCATGTAATGGCTATACTTGTAATCAACCAAAAATAAACAAACAAAAATTTCCTACTTTCTGAATCTCCAAATCATCCAACTTCTATACGAAAGTTAAGCATCCTGGTACATATGTGGCATGACTTACTGTATCAGCTATCCATTTTAAGTTTTTTGGCATACAGTAAGTGGCGTAGCTGGGGGAGGGGGGGCTTGGGGTGTAGGCTCCACCCACAAGTCTTTCCCCCCAGGAAAATCCAACAGTGAAAAAATATACCGTATACAAGTATATAATTTCATATTTGAACCCCCTATGAAATGGTTGATCCCCCTCTCCCTACTCCCACCCTGAGGCTCCAGACAAATTTTTCTGGCTACGGGACTGCATGCAGTCCATTCTACAGTATTAAAATGATGAAATTCAAGGCATCTATTTTTAAGAACAAGTGAGCATTTTTGAGACCCAAGAAGAGTGACAAAAAAAGGGTTTAAAGAGACTAACTGCAACCTCCGTTCTCCTCTTCCAACTAATATAAAAATTTTGAAGTTCTGGCAATTTTCATCAAAATGTGACAACTTTTTGGAGCTGTGTTGCCTACATTTTTATATTTTTAATACATCAGAACAATCAGAGATATGTGAAGGTATGCCTTGTACAGTGATAATGTTGTGATCTATAACAAAACAATACAGATAATACATAAGATATAAGTGGAATACAATGATATGCCTAAAAATTAAGGTTATTATATGTCACCAAACTGCACCATTTCAAGTGTTTTTATCCAAAATTTTCCACATATCGGGAGGGGGACCCTCTGATAATAAAAATACCCATTGATACTAAAAATGTACTTTAGAAGCAACAAACAAAACCAGACTGTTCAAACTGGCACACGTGACAATGGTACCAATCAAGCCCCAGCGATGGCATGACAGTATGAATGGATAAGGTAATTGCTTTTGTTGGGAACAAACATTCATGTAATTTACTACTTGCACACTGTGGTACCAGTACATTAAGCACAAGTTAGGCTAACCTACTTAACACAATTGCAACATTCAAGAGAATACCCTATGTTCTGGTCTCTGATTGGTCAAAGCTGTGAAGCCCCAAATATCACTCCTCAAATTTTTGGTTGCTCCAATTATTTTTAGAAAATGTTCCTAAAATCAATATGACTATAAATTTAAGAACTAACACAGTATTCTATTCAAATTCATAAATGAGTCACTTGGTAACTAGGTACACTAAAGTATCCATAAAGCATCCACAAAGAGTTTATGACATGCAACGGATTTTGACTAGGAGTTGGCTTTTAGCCTGTCAATAGACTAATTTCCACTTTTCTGAGAATAAAACAGGTGTACAACTTTTATGGAAAGTGTTGCAATTATCTGCTAAAAAAGAGTCCTACTTCGAAAACTAAAATATAAGCTTTTTTCATACTCACCAAGAATGATCATAGTTAGAGGTATGGCCAAAAGTATTACCATGAATATAGTGACGGCAACTAAAATAGAGGAGAGAAAGAAATTGTAACCAGCAAAAAAAGCATGGGGGTTTGGTGACATTACTAATTCACAAGACTTCAACTATTAAATTTACCACAAACTGTCTCTTAATTAAATGTCATGACGACGAAGATGTACAATTAAATTATGGCAAGTCTGTCTCTCTCCCCCTCAAGAAAAAATGGGACTTATCAGTTGAAAACAAATGCATTGACAAGACAAGTATCATATTCATCAATCTTTATGCTTCTTTAGAAGTCTTTTAAAGCTATGTTTTAGAGTTCGACCTCTGATCACCTAACATAATCAGATACATAGCCTTTAGCCCCCATCAAAAACTGTGGGTTTCTTCTACTATTTAAAATGTTACACATCCAAATACCACATATGAGAAGTACAGCAAATATGCTTCCTCTTTAACACAGTGTATTCAATTTGACAAAGTTTTCACATTGATCCCAATTGGGTTCTTCCACACAACATAAGCTATCCGTACCTAAACTGTAGGCTCAGTCACTGTTAAGCTGCTTGAGGACTGTTTACAGGCAGTTATTGTTACAACTCAAAGTACACATACTGTATATCATCACAACAATAGCAGAGATTTGTGTGAAAAGGGAAGGGGGGAGGGGGTAATGGGCCCTTGAGGCCAAAGTTACTGTGTGAAAAAGTGAAAGTCAATGTAACCATTTCAAAAAGGTGTGGGGGCATACCGTGCATCCCCCATCCTCCATGGGATTTGCACCTATGCGTGACAACACAGTGTGTAGTTTATTACTATTTAACAGCAATAAACAGGCTACACAAATGGCAAACCCACACTGTAGTGTATATGACAACTAGTAGCTGAACAACTAAAGCTATGCTAAGAATTTTCCCCTCAAAAATCTCTTACAACATGGACTGACAAGCATCAGGGGAAGGACTATGTGACAGTGAAACAATAATGACAACAACTAAAGCATAAAATCTGATACCAAGATGGCAGCAGCAAAACTGCACAGAGCATAAAATCCTCCAAGATGCAAGTTTGCAGAGGGAAGGAAGAAGATATAACTGGCTTTATTGCCAAACTGGCAGACACTGGGGTTGTGGTGTCAGAACAACTGTATAGGGAGCCTGCATATATACGCAAGGGGTAAGTATCTTTGCAAAGTTACTATACACACAAAAGTACACACATGCCATCACACAGTCACAACATAGAGCAGGTCTGTCTCAATACTGGGTGCAACAGAACTTCATCCTCCTGGTGGTTGCACACAAACAAGAAACACTTATTTCCTTTGTTGACCCTTCTACAACATACTCCCCCTTCTTCCCCCTTCCCTACTCCTACCTAATAAGTTTGCAACATTTGTTTAATATTGAAAGTTTAATAGTAGCAGAAATCAGTGTTTTGAATGCTGATCCCGGGCCCCTCCCAACTAGTCATTCCCCTCCCCACCTCATCCCTGCCGCCTTTCCCAATATGTCTAATAAACTTTGATTCATACTGAAAGTTGGGTAATGGACATTTGAATGTTTCAGTTCATCTATTTAGATGAGGATATGCAGTTTGACTATTGTGGGACATGTACAGTACTCGTAGGCAGAATAGTACTTGACAAAGTTGACATGATAATTTAGAGGAAGGAGAACAGCATCTCTGGACATATTTATTCACAATATGCTGGTATGTTGTGTGTAAGTTGACTGTACTATTATCCTAAGCATATAAATTCCATACCGTACTGCAATACACAAATCACCATGACACACTATATTCTGCTTGCAAGCATTAAATTGCTGTATGAAGGGCCTTTAGCATTGGCGTATGTTATCATAGTCATGTGAACTGTAAGAAGGGGCAATGCAAGGGGTAGGAGGCTGCATGGAAGTTTTGCAGTGGCAATTACATATAATCAAGACAGTACTACCTCTGACTTCCATGATATAACCATGAATACCTAATGGTTAGAACAGGCTGGGGGTACTCAAGAGTTTCCTCTAACTTTTTATTTAATTGTACTAGCCAGGACTTCATTACATATATGGCTTCTTCTCAAATTAAAATTGTGGGCTCCTTGAATCTTCCATTATTCTGAGGACCAATTAAATGCATGAACAGGCCCCTTTGTGGAAGGCCACTACAGAACATCCGGATTTGGATGTCATCACAATCGACTGCTTATAAAGTGGGCATGACACGGACAAAGTAAGATTCACAGTAAATAATCTTTGGGTACAGCTTGAAACAAAACGGATGTTTTCATGACTAAACTACAGTATGTCCTTATGTGCTAGAATACAACCTTGTGAATTCCCAAATACAGGACATTCCCAGCCCCAAAGCAAAAAAAAAAAAAAAAAAAGAAGTCACTGAGGGCACAATTAGTAATGCTGCGGTACTAGGCAGCTCACTCATCGTTCTACTCACCGAATTATGTGCATGCTTACACATTTTGGCTGGCACATCATTGCAAACACCTGTGCTATAGTATTAGAGCAACACGTGAGACGAGTGACCAGGTTGTGAATGATGTGTCCTTGCATGGTGACTGCATAGCATTTGCAATAATACTGTCACTGAATAGCGCAAATGTATAGGCGCGCTTGTTATGGACTGTCCATACACTTGCATAGATGTTCTGTACAGTGTGTCAACCCTGTTCTTTTTACACAAATACAGAACTAAGGCTTATGGAGGGAAGCTAAAACACGTATCTGCATATGCACACATGCATACTGGTCAAAGACGTGCCTTGAAGCCCCCAACACGGTCCGTGCTTTGTACTCCACATATTGTGATGTAAGTGCCTTTCCATGAAGTTGCTACTGTGTAAGATAACTTTTCCTCAGTGTATACTAGTTACACATCTAGATACACATCCTTATATACTGTAGAGCTGTGTTTGTCCTGCCAATTGCATCATAACAGTCAGGTGATCTTTTGGGGCATTTTTCGAAATTAGATTTTTGTGCACTTTCTTCAAATTCCATTAATGCCGAATTGCACAGGTTTCAACTGTTTGTCAAATGATATTTCTACAATACTGTATCCAATCTTGCAGTACACAAAAGTTATTTTGGCAGTGTCATGCCCACTCTAAGTAGGACTCAATATAACTAAAGCAAAAAAAAAAAAGTTAAAGAATAAATTAAATTTCACTATCCAGAGAAATTTTGAACCTACTGTATAGAGCCCTTTCCAATTTCCATGACACATAAACTGAACTTGGTGGATTGTTTCAGATAAACATGTAAATGTATTAAAATGAGCCACCTTGAACTTAACTTCTACCACTCAACATAAAATAGGTACTTTTTCAAATATTCTACAAAGTTTTCAGGACCACGCATGACAGACCCTTGATGTACTATAGAGGGCTGAGGAGGGAGAGGTTGGTCAGTTCAGTTTGTTGTCCTTTCGGGATGTCCTTTTGGAGGATGTAGCTCCTTTTGGAGGATGTAGCTCCTTTGGGAGCAAAACTCCTCCGAGAATACTGTTTGATTTCGCCCCTTGGCTCTTTGCCAGAGAGTCAAGGGAACTTTGGGAAAAGTAATAGATGATTCCACTAGAGTTTGGAATTACTATTAATACAGTAGTGTTGTTATCAAGACACTTGATGAAGAGTCACTCTCAGTTCATGATGTAGTCGTCAAGTCCGTCAAGTCACAGTGTCAAGAGGAGTCACACTGAATCACAGGGTGCAAAGCTGGAAGTCTTAACCCAGGTCCAGTCTCTAAATTTCAAGACAAGTCGCTCAAGTTTTTCAAGCTTTCCTACAGATTCGGTTGTTCTTTATTAAGCTGTTATACAGAGATGATGCCAGTCACATCTTTTGAAAGCAAAGTCCCTTAAATGTGCTTACTGAGTTGGTTCATGAATTTTTTTATTTTTTGTCACATCTGTTGAGTTTTTCTCCTATCTTGATGGTACAGCAATAGTCAAACTAATAAAAGATTCTGAACATCTAACACACAACTGAAACGGCAATGATAGGGTAGTTAATGATTAAACTTATTTATTACAACTTTATGACCAGACACTTTTTACCATCAGGTATCAATCATATGCGACCCTCTTCAAGTACAACTAAAGAGGGAAGCTGCAGTAAATTATACCAACTTCATTGCTAGACTCTCAATTCCTCTTATGACCAACTAATGTGATCAAGGCTTCAGTTGTAAATACATTGTATTTTCCTGAGCCAGTGACTGTTCTGTCAAAGGCGTGGATGAGCAGTGCAAACCATGAGCTCTCAAGCCCATAAAAACTACTATTTTCAACATTTTTTGTAACTATAGAAAGTGATAAATGGCTAATGCGGCTAATTAGAAGTATTTTCAAGCAATAATTTCTTTCAAACTCATTACACAATATTCAATAAACTTAATGAGTTCCTTTAAGTTGTGGACTTGAGTTAGTCTACAGTCTATAAAATTAAAAATTGTTTATCAGGACTTAAAATTTTTATTTAACTTAAAATGGATATTCTGGGCCCTATACCATTAAAATTTTCTCAAGAATAAAAAAAAAGCTACCAAAATTTTCTTTCTTCCAGTGTGAGTCTTTTATGAAACTTGATCCAAGCTGGCAGACACAGTGAGTATGGTCTGATACAGCCTCATGGCAGTATAACTCATAAAGTGACCAAAATTGGCAGTTCAAAACTGGTACGTGGAATCTAAGAACTACTGTACTTGCCCATGCCTAATGTATGAAGCATTTTTGCTAAAATACAGTATATATGTGCCTCTCCTTTTCTGCCATAGCTCCAAGATGTGTGCAGTCTGAGTGGTCTATAAGCAACCTTTTTCAGTGTGTATAGACTATCATCAAACAAATCACTGTTGACATGTTATTCAAACTAAAGACCTCTTACCCTAGTTCAAACAAAAAGACTCCTCTGAGCCTAGTGACACATCAGTATCTTTGGTAATCAAGTTTTGTTTGCCTCAAACTATTAGCCCTTTTAAGGGCTATTGCAACTAAAATATTAAATGAGAAAAGTCCCAATAAAAAGCTGTAACTGTCTTCACACCAACTTCCAAACCCTGCACCCTCCTACGATCCTATGGAGAGATTTGTCTGGGGATTTGTGAAGTAGACATTGCATACAAAATGTCACTTGCTTGCAAGCTACTCAATTTCAATCATCTGGGATAGTGTTGTATCATAAAAACCAATATCCAATACTACCGATATCTGCTATTCCAATTTTAATGTTAGCAGACATTTCTATGATGAAAATATACTGCAGAAACATATAGGTAGGTCCTACTGGAAATTATTTTTAGAACCATTTGCAACAATGCAATGACCTATAAAGTATATATCATTTTATTTACATCAGGTAAAATTGGGTCAAATAAGAAATAAAAGGAAATGTATGTTTTGCAATAAATGTAGTATCAGCATTTTAGGTAAGTTTTATCAATACTGATATCAGATAAATATGAGGAATATGGGTCCACACTATTATTGAATACTGACAACTGGTCCTGCACTTATCTTGGAGTGGCTCAACACCCTGTGACATCAAAGTGGACACAGAAGGTTGATTGCCTGTGCTATAATATACTCAATTAACATTTAAATCAAAGTTTAGGCATAGAACAGTATATATATGCCCTTCAGAATCAATCTCACCCAAGACCCAAGCACAATTCTTACTGCAGCACCCAAAATGAAAGAACTGTACTATACCACTTACAGAAAAAAAAAAAAAAAAAAGCCACATGTACATTCCACAAAAGTTTGGACTCCAAAACTGAAGCATAATTTGTGTGGAAGAATTTAGCTAAGGGGTGATAGCAGGTTTCCATTTATACTGTACCTTTGAGTACCTTTGAATTACTGAAGGAGAATAACTTCTGGATGAATCACTAACTGAACCATACTACCAACGAAAAAGAAATAAGAGAAGGTGTGTAGAACTCTGAGAAGAATAAGGAAGCATTTGTATAATGCTAAAGCAGTATTCAAGAAACTGGGGTCCATGCGACAATAATTGGAAGGGGGAGACTGCAAAAGGATGACAGAATAGTAGAATAATTTTATAGAATATACCTAGAGGGTTGCAGAAAGCTACAGCCTGGTTGATAATCAGAAACTTCTGTGCTAATACAAACATGTAGTAAGTCTAGCAGCCCTACTCATACTCACCCTTGTGCTCATTTGCATAAAATATGTATACCCTCTGCTTATGAGAATGGTATTAGTTTGGGCTTCTGGTTGGTATCAGTTTTGTTTTGGGTTTGAACTGCAGGGTATCTCCTCGGCCCTATAACTTGTTATGATATATGTTAGGATATGTTATGATATGTTATGTTATATACTTTGTGTGCTAGGCCTACAGCCAGGTTGAATAATGGGTAGGGTGGTATTTTCACTTGAATGAAACCCCAGGTTAACATTTGAATGGACTTTTGTATATGAATGCCATCTAGGTGGGGCGGATGGGGGTGTTTTCAAAGGGTAAGTTACAAAGTAATATTTTTGAAAAATCAAAGGTATTTATATTCTACCAAGTGCAACAATTGTAAAATTTTAGTAAATTTATGTTCTAAAGAGTCTAGGTAAGTCACTAGAGTCACTCATAGGAAGTACAGTCAATCTACTACAGACAGAATTCACCCTAACCCCTCAATTCCATTATGGTAACATGCATGTTTTAATACTCAAAACTTTTGAAAGTAAAGCAATGATAGTTGTTATACTGTAATGTAAACTTCAATATTATGCACTCATTCTCATAGAAACAATGTGTGCTTACACTTTCAAGGAATCACAAGTGCATTTGAACACATTGTCTATACAAACATAGCAAATCACACCATGCTCCTAGTAGAGTGGCAACAACCATACTGGTTAAAATTACTGAATACAACAATGCAAGAACTGCAGACAATGGAACTTCATTATGTTACAAACTTGAACTATACATCAGAAGAAACAGTAGTTAACTTTTAGAATGGAGGTAAAATGGAAAGTGGGAAAGATGGTAATGAAGCAATGGAAAGGGGGACAGGGGTAAAAATAGTGATGAGGGGGAGAGAAGTGGAATAGGAGACAGGGATAGAAACAGTGACAGAGAAGGGAGAGAGGTGGAATAGGGGACAGGGGTAGAAATAGTGAAGGAGGGGGGGGGAAGGAGATAACTGGCAGGGGAGCACAAAGGATTTTTTAAGTGCCAGGCTGCACATTGATTGCTAACCTGGAAGAGTCTAAGGGTAGGAGGCATCATTTTACATCGCATGCACAACTCGAACCACCTATCTGGAATACAAAGAGATTTGCAAAGAGGGATTTGGATATTTGAGTGAGATCGATATAGATGCAGATTTTTTGTGCTGGGTGGGTCAGCCTAGTGCTACCTTGCATAGGTACCAGAGTTCTAGCTACCGTGGGCGGCGCCGGGTGGGGCCACCCAGAACTCCTTATTTGCACCCGGCACTCACGGTGAAATGTACTGTCCCGCCTGGCATGGATTTTCTGCAAACTAAACTGAAACATAGCTGAAAATGCAGTATTTCGATCGTATTCTATCCTGTACCTTCAGAAGAATGTTACATTTAAGAAAAAATGAACTAAAAAAATGGAAAAAGTACCAAAAACATAAAAATAATCACATATCAACTAAAAAAACTGAATGAAATTACACACACAACTAGGCCAAGAAATTGCAAAAGATAGCACTATTTTGAATCTAAGCCCCCTTAAAGAAACAAAATTTTCTCAAATGGGAGGAGGACACCCCTCCCCCTAGACCCCTCTCCCAGGATGGCTTTTTGTAAACCAACTATTGCCCAGCACTAAATATGCTCTAGCTAGAACACTGATGGGTACATCCCTGAAATGGAAATCTGGCTATTAAAGAAGGAAAGGAAAGAGGAAGGACAGAGGAAGAAGGGGTTAGAGAAAGAAGCGGTTGGATGGATAAGATGGGTATCGATGGTGAAAAGGAAGTGTGGAAACATGATCCCAAAGGGTGAAAAAAATAGGTTTATAAACAATATTTGTGGGTTAACCATGACACTTAAACCTGGTACAACTTTTACAGGCAACTTTGGTTACATTGCTGTTTCATTCAGAGCTTCACAATCACGTACAAGTCATCATGTCCCCTGGTTTTTATAATAAAACTGAATTTTTGGCAACATTTTACATTAATGCAATCAAACTCAATGGTTATATTAACATGCATTATTGTGATATTAAGGGTTATACTAAACCTACTATGTTATTGTTTTTAATGCACATGTTTTGATAAGTCAGACAAAGAATATGGAAACAATAAATAGTTACTTTGAGAATAAACTTTGTTCAGTGTTTTTTCATGACCCACATCATTCATAACATACAGGAACTATGAACATTTGAAACATAGTGTAAAAGGGAAAACTTTATAGTTGGTATAAAAGTTGCTTAGTAAGAAAATTGTTCTGGAATTAAAAAGAAAAAAAAAAAGAGTCTCAAATAGACAATGTTCAGTAAGTGTACTCTTGAAAGATTTTAAAACTGCAAAATAGGCACAAACTTGCTTTTTTCTATTATAAAAATGGCATTGCAGTCAATTTTCACAAGAACCGAGGACAGTAAACAACATTATAGACTGATTCACTGTTTACAAACAAAGACGTCACTGCGTGTCGGTAAAAGAGTTTGTAAGG